>JAPDNY010000349.1:0-48990 GCA_029375565.1 Gekko gecko | reverse complement strand
GACAGCCCCAGGGTGCAGCAGGAGAGTTCAGGGACAGGAATGAGTGGCCACGGAGTGGAATGACAGCCCCAGGGTGCAGCAGGAGTGTGCAGGGACAGGAATGACATGTCCCAGAGTGGAATGACAGCCCCAGGGTGCAACAGGAGAGTGCAGGGACAGGAAGGAGAGGCCACGGAGTGGAATGACAGCCCCAGGCTGCAGCAGGAGTGTTCTGGGACTGGAATGACATGTCCCAGAATGGAATGACAGCCCCAGGGTGTTCCAGGAGTGTTCTGGGACTGGAATGACATGTCCCAGAGTGGAATGACAGCCCCAGGGTGCAGAAGGAGAGTGCAGGGACAGGAAGGAGAGGCCACGGAGTGGAATGACAGCCCCAGGGTGCTCCAGGAGTGTTCTGGGACTGGAATGACATGTCCCAGAGTGGAATGACAGCCCCAAGGTGCAGCAGGAGAGTGCAGGGACAGGAATGAGAGGCCACGGAGTGGAATGACAGCCCCAGGGTGCTGCAGGAGTATTCGGGGACTGGAATGACATGTCCCAGAGTGGAATGACAGCCCCAGGGTGCTCCAGGAGTGTTCTGGGACTGGAATGACATGTCCCAGAGTGGAATGACAGCCCCAGGGTGCAGAAGGAGAGTGCAGGGACAGGAAGGAGAGGCCACGGAGTGGAATGACAGCCCCAGGGTGCAGCAGGAGTGTTCTGGGACTGGAATGACATGTCCCAGAGTGGAATGACACCCCCAGGGTGCAGCACGAGTGTTCTGGGACTGTAATGACATGTCCCAGAGTGGAATGACAGCCCCAGGGTGCAGCAGGAGAGTTCTGGGACTGGAATGACATGTCCCAAAGTGGAATGACAGCCCCAGGGTGCTGCAGGAGTTTCCGGAGAATGGAATGACATGTCCCAGAGTAGAATGACGTCCCCAGGGTGTTCCAGGAGTGTTCGGGGACCGGAATGACATGTCCCAGAGTGGAATGACAGCCCCAGGGTACAGCAGGAGAGTGCAGGGAAAGGAATGAGAGGCCACGGAGTGGAATGACAGCCCCAGGGTGCAGCAGGAGTGTTCTGGGACTGGAATGACATGTCCCAGAGTGGAATGACAGCCCCAGGGTGCTCCAGGAGTGTTCTGGGACTGGAATGACATGTCCCAGCGTGGAATGACAGCCCCAGGGTGCAGCAGGAGAGTCCATGGACAGGCCAGAGAGGCCACGGAGTGGAATGACATCCCCAGGGTGCTCCAGGAGTATGCTGGGACTGGAATGACATGTCCCAGAGTGGAATGACAGCCCCAGGGTGCAGAAAGAGTGTGCAGGGACTGGAATGACATGTCCCAGAGTGGAATGACAGCCCCAGGGTGCTCCAGGAGTGTTCTGGGACTGCAATGACATGTCCCAGAGTGGAATGACAGCCCCAGGGTGCAGCAGGAGTTTGCAGGGACAGGAATGACATGTCCCAGAGTGAAATGACAGCCCCAGGGTGCTGCAGGAGTGTTCTGGGATTGGAATGACATGTCCCAGAGTGGAATGACAGCCCCAGGTTGCTCCAGGAGTGTTCTGGGACTGGAATGACATGTCCCAAAGTGGAATGACAGCCCCAGGGTGCAGCAGGAGTGTGCAGGGACTGGAATGACATGTCCCAGAGTGGAATGACAGCCCCAGGGTGCAGCAGGACAGTCCAGGGACTGGAATGACGGACCACTCAGTGGAATAACAGCCCCAGGGTGCAGCAGGAGAGTGCAGGGGCAGGAAGGAGAGGCCACGAAGTGGAATGACAGCCTCAGGGAGCTCCAGAAGTGTTCTGGGACTGGAATGACATGTCCCAGAGTGGAATGACAGCCCCAGGGTGCTCCAGGAGTGTTCTGGGACTGGAATGACATGTCCCAGAGTGGAATGACAGCCCCAGGGTGCAGCAGGAGTGTGCAGGGACAGGAATGAGAGGCCACGGAGTGGAATGACAGCCCCACGGTGCTGCAGGAGTTTCTGGAGACTGGAATGACATGTCCCAAAGTGGAATGACAGCCCCAGGGTGCAGAAGGAGAGTGCAGGGACAGGAAGGAGAGGCCACGGAGTGGAATGACAGCCCCAGGGTGTTCCAGAAGTGTTCTGGGACCGGAATGACATGTCCCAGAGTGGAATGACAGCCCCAGGGTGCAGCAGGAGTGTGCAGGGACAGGAATGACATGTCCCAGATTGAAATGACAGCCCCAGGGTGCTGCAGGAGTGTTCTGGGACTGGAATGACATGTCCCAGAGTGGAATGACAGCCCCAGGGTGCTCCAGGAGTGTTCTGGGACTGGAATGACATGTCCCAAAGTGGAATGACAGCCCCAGGGTGCAGCAGGAGTGTGCAGGGACTGGAATGACATGTCCCAGAGTGGAATGACAGCCCCAGGGTGCAGCAGGACAGTCCAGGGACTGGAATGACGGACCACTCAGTGGAATAACAGCCCCAGGGTGCAGCAGGAGAGTGCAGGGACAGGAAGGAGAGGCCACGAAGTGGAATGACAGCCTCAGGGAGCTCCAGAAGTGTTCTGGGACTGGAATGACATGTCCCAGAGTGGAATGACAGCCCCAGGGTGCTCCAGAAGTGTTCTGGGACTGGATTGGCATGTCCCAGAGTGGAATGGCAGCCCCAGGGTGCTGCAGGAGTGTTCTGGGACTGGAATGACATGTACCAGAGTGGTAATGACAGCCCCAGGATGCTCCAGGAGTGTTCTGGGACTGGAATGACATGTCCCAGAGAGGAATGACAGCCCCAGGATGCTCCAGGAGTGTTCTGGGACTGGAATGACATGTCCCAGAGTGGAATGACAGCCCCAGGGTGCTGCAGGAGAGTCCAGGGACTGAAATGACATTTCCCAGAGTGGAATGACAGCCCCAGGTTGCTCCAGGAGTGTTCTGGGACTGCAACGACATGTCCCAGAGTGGAATGACAGCCCCAGGGTGCAGCAGGAGTGTGCAGGGACAGGAATGAGAGCCCATGGAGTGGAATGACAGCCCCAGGGTGCACCAGAAGTGTTCTGGGACTGGAATGACATGTCCCAAAGTGGAATGACAGCCCCTTGGGGGCAGCAGGAGTGTTCTGGGACTGGAATGACATGTCCCAGAGTGGAATGACAGCCCCAGGGTGCTCCAGAAGTGTTCTGGGACTGGAATGACATGTCCCAGAGTGGAATGACAGCCCCAGGGTGCAGCAGGAGTGTTCTGGGACTGGAATGACATGTCCCAGAGTGGAATGACAGCCCCAGGGTGTTCCAGGAGTGTTCTGGGACTGGAATGACATGTCCCAGAGTGGAATGACAGCCCCAGGGTGCTCCAGGAGTGTTCTGGGACTGGAATGACATGTCCCAGAGTGGAATGACAGCCCCAGGGTGCAGCAGGAGTGTGCAGGGACAGGAATGAGAGGCCACGGAGTGGAATGACAGCCCCAGGGTGCTCCAGAAGTGTTCTGGGACTGGAATGACATGTCCCAGAGTGGAATGACAGCCCCAGGGTGCAGCAGGAGTGTTCTGGGACTGGAATGACATGTCCCAGAGTGGAATGACAGCCCCAGGGTGTTCCAGGAGTGTGCTGGGACTGGAATGACATGTCCCAGAGTGGAATGACAGCCCCAGGGTGCTCCAGGAGTGTTCTGGGACTGGAATGACATGTCCCAGAGTGGAATGACAGCCCCAGGGTGCAGCAGGAGTGTGCAGGGACAGGAATGAGAGGCCACGGAGTGGAATGACAACCCCAGGGTGCAGCAGGAGAGTCCAGGGACTGGAATGAGGGACCACTCAGTGGAATGACAGCCGCAGGGTGCTGCAGGAGTGTTCGGGGACTGAAATGACATTTCCCAGAGTGGAATGACAGCCCCAGGGTGCTCCAGGACTGTTCTGGGACTGCAACGACATGTCCCAGAGTGGAATGACAGCCCCAGGGAGCAGCAGGAGTGTGCAGGGACAGCAATGAGAGGCCACGGAGTGGAATGACAGCCCCAGGGTGCTGCAGGAGTTTCTGGAGACTGGAATGACATGTCCCAGAGTGGAATGACAGCCCCAGGGTGCAGCAGGAGTGTGCAGGGACAGGAATGAGAGGCCACGGAGTGGAATGACAGCCCCAGGGTGCAGCAGGAGAGTCCAGGGACTGGAATGAGGGACCACTCAGTGGAATGACAGCCCCAGGGTGCTGCAGGAGTGTTCGGGGACTGAAATGACATTTCCCAGAGTGGAATGACAGCCCCAGGGTGCTCCAGGAGTGTTCTGGGACTGGAATGACATGTCCCAGAGTGGAATGACAGCCCCAGGGAGCAGCAGGAGTGTGCAGGGACAGGAATGAGAGGCCACGGAGTGGAATGACAGCCCCAGGGTGCTCCAGGAGTGTTCTGGGACTGGAATGACATGTCCCAGAGTGGAATGACAGCCCCAGGGTGCTCCAGGAGTGTTCTGGGACTGGAATGACATGTCCCAAAGTGGAATGACAGCCCCAGGGTGCAGCAGGAGTGTGCAGGGACTGGAATGACATGTCCCAGAGTGGAATGACAGCCCCAGGGTGCAGCAGGACAGTCCAGGGACTGGAATGACGGACCACTCAGTGGAATAACAGCCCCAGGGTGCAGCAGGAGAGTGCAGGGACAGGAAGGAGAGGCCACGAAGTGGAATGACAGCCTCAGGGAGCTCCAGAAGTGTTCTGGGACTGGAATGACATGTCCCAGAGTGGAATGACAGCCCCAGGGTGCTCCAGAAGTGTTCTGGGACTGGATTGGCATGTCCCAGAGTGGAATGGCAGCCCCAGGGTGCTGCAGGAGTGTTCTGGGACTGGAATGACATGTCCCAGAGTGGAATGACAGCCCCAGGGTGCAGCAGGAGTGTTCTGGGACTGGAATGACATGTACCAGAGTGGTAATGACAGCCCCAGGATGCTCCAGGAGTGTTCTGGGACTGGAATGACATGTCCCAGAGTGGAATGACAGCCCCAGGGTGCTGCAGGAGAGTCCAGGGACTGAAATGACATTTCCCAGAGTGGAATGACAGCCCCAGGTTGCTCCAGGAGTGTTCTGGGACTGCAACGACATGTCCCAGAGTGGAATGACAGCCCCAGGGTGCAGCAGGAGTGTGCAGGGACAGGAATGAGAGGCCACGGAGTGGAATGACAGCCCCAGGGTGCACCAGAAGTGTTCTGGGACTGGAATGACATGTCCCAAAGTGGAATGACAGCCCCTTGGGGGCAGCAGGAGTGTTCTGGGACTGAAATGACGTGTCCCAGAGTGGAATGACAGCCCCAAGGTGCTCCAGAAGTGTTCTGGGACTGGAATGACATGTCCCAGAGTGGAATGACAGCCCCAGGGTGCAGCAGGAGTGTTCTGGGACTGGAATGACATGTCCCAGAGTGGAATGACAGCCCCAGGGTGTTCCAGGAGTGTTCTGGGACTGGAATGACATGTCCCAGAGTGGAATGACAGCCCCAGGGTGCTCCAGGAGTGTTCTGGGACTGGAATGACATGTCCCAGAGTGGAATGACAGCCCCAGGGTGCAGCAGGAGTGTGCAGGGACAGGAATGAGAGGCAACGGAGTGGAATGACAGCCTCAGGGTGCTTCAGGAGTGTTCTGGGACTGCAATGACATGTCCCAGAGTGGAATGACAGCCCCAGGGTGCAGCAGGAGTGTGCAGGGACTGGAATGACATGTCCCAGAGTGGAATGACAGCCCCAGGGTGCTCCAGGAGTGTTCTGGGACTGCAATGACATGTCCCAGTTTGGAATGACAGCCCCAGGCTGCAGCAGGAGTGTGCAGGGACAGGAATGAGAGGCCACGGAGTGGAATGACAGCCCCAGGGTGCTGAAGGAGTGTGCAGGGACAGGAATGAGAGGCCACGGAATGGAATGACAGCCCCAGGGTGCAGCAGGAGTGTTCAGGGACAGGAATGGGAGGCTACGGATTGGAATGACAGCCCCAGGGTGCTGCAGGAGTGTTCGGGGACTGGAATGACATGTCCCAGAGTGGAATGAGAGCCCCAGGGTGCTCCAGGAGTGTTCTGGGACTGTAGTGACATGTCCCAGAGTGTAATGACAGCCCCAGGGTGCAGCAGGAGAGTTCTGGGACTGGAATGACATGTCCCAGAGTGGAATGACAGCCCCAGGGTGCTGCAGGAGTGTTCGGGGACTGGAATGATGGACCACTCAGTGGAATGACAGCCCCAAGGTGGAGCAGGACTGTTCTGGGAATGGAATGAGAGACCAGGGAGTGGAATGACAGCCCCTTGGGGGTAGCAGGAGTGTTCTGGGACTGGAATGACAGGCCCTAGAGTGGAATGACAGCCCCTGGTGGTTGCAGGAGTGTTCTGGGACTGGAATTACAGGCCCTAGAGTGGAATTAGAGCCCCTGGGGGTAGTAGGAATGTTCTGTGACTATAATGACAGGCCCCAGAGTGGAATGACAGCCCGTGGTGGTAGCCGGAGTGGTCTTGGAGTGGAATGACTGTCCCAGGGGGTGATAGGAGTGTTCTGGAACTCGAATGGGAGACCACTAAGTGGAATGACTGCCCCTGAGAGTATTCTGGGAAAGGAATGACAGGCTCCAGCGTGGATTGACAGTCCCTCGAAGTAGCAGGAGTCTTATGGGCCTGGAATGACAGACTCCAGAGTGGAAGGAGAGACCCTGGGTGTACAGGCAGTTCTGTGCAACTGGATTTGTAAAGTGTAGAGTGAAATACTTTACATTTAAATATTTCTGGAATGTGTGTAGGTATCACCAGATTACCTCCATCTCTGCTGCTTTGTTTCCTTACAAATTCACGAGGTTGATGGGAGCCGCCTCCTCCATTGTCAATTATAAATCTTGCCCTTGCCTTCTCCCTCTACCAGTTCCAGTGTCCAGTTCTGGTGCCTTCTTTATCACTATGTTCCTTTTCCATGTCACACTCTGCCTGAGTTCTTTGCACACTGTTGTCTACTCTTTTGACCACTGACCCAGAGAACCCCCTCCATGGTCTCTGTGAAATATCCCAACCTGTAGTCTAGGTTGGGGGTCCCCAACCTTTTTGAGCCTGCGGCACCTTTGTAATTCTGATACAGTGTGCTGAATGCAGATGAAAAATGTCTGCTGCAGGAGGTGGAGCTAACCAGGAACGGATGGCCACAGCATACCTTCAGTCACATCGTGATGAACTTCGTAATCTGGGGGCAGCTACTGCCAAATGAACAATTTTTAAAATCTGCACAGCCAATCATAAGAACATAAGAGAAGCCAATGTTGAATCAGGCCAATGGCCCATCTAGTCCAACACTCTGTCACACAGTGGCCAAAAATACCAGGTGCCATTAGGAGGTCCAGCAGTGGGGCCAGAACTCTAGAAGCCCTCCCACTGCTGCCCCCTCCAGCACCAAGAATAGAGTGCGTCACCTGCCCCAGACTGAGAGTTCCTATCTATACCTTGTGGCTAATAGCTACTGATGGACCTCTGCTCCATATGTTTATCTAATTCCCTCTTGAAACTGTCTATGCTTGTAGCTGCCACCACCTCTTGTACTTCCTTTTATCTGTTCTAATCCGACTGCTCAGCAATTTCTTGGAGTGCCCACGAGTTCTTGTATTGTGAGAAAGGGAGAAAAGTACCTCTTTCTCAACCTGCTCTATCCCATGCATAATCTTATAAATCTCGATCATGTCACCCCTCAGCCGTCGTTTCTCCAAGCTAAAGAGCCCCAAGCGTTTTTACCTTTCTTCATAGGGAAGGTGTTCCAACCCTTTTATCATTCTAGTTGCCCTTTTCTGCACTTTTTTCAAGGCTATAATATCCTTTTTGAGGTGTGGCGACCAGAACTGTACACAGTATTCCAAATGAGGTTGCACCAATGATTTATACAGGGGCATGATGATACCGGCTGATTTGTTTTTAATTCCCTTCCTAATAATCCCCAGCATAGCGTTGGCCTTCTTTATTGCAGTTACACACTGTTTAGACATTTTCATTGAGTTATCTACTACGACTCCAAGATCTCTCTCTTGGTCAGTCTCTACCAGTTCAGATCCCATCAATGTCTATTTATATTTAGGATTTTTGGCTCTAATGTGCATCACTTTGCACTTGGCCACATTGAATCCCATTTGCCATGTTGCCGCCTACTAACTCATCCTTGACAGATCCCTTTGGAGTGCCTCACAATCTTCCCTGGTTGTCACCACCCTGAACAACTTCATGTCATCTGCAAATTTAGCCACTTCACTGCTTACTCCCAATTCAAAATCGTTAATAAACAAGTTAAAAAGCATCGGACCGAGTATCGATCCCTGTGGTACCCCACTACTTACCACCCTCCACTGGGAAAGTTTCCCATTTATACTCACTCTCTGTTTCCTATTTATATGCCAGTTTTTGATCCACAAGAGGACTTTTCCTTTTATCCCATGACTATTGAGCTTACTTAGGAGCCTTACTTACTCAGAAGCATTGGTTGGCAAAAGTCCCACCTGTCCTCACCCACTTTGTTAAAACACTTTGGTGGGGTCAAGGAATAGTGCCGGCAGGTGCCATACTACCTACGTGCACCACAGTGGGGACCCCTGTTCTAGGTGGTGTTCTTTAATGTATGAAGATTTAATATCCCAGCTCTTTATAGCACGTGACACCATTTACCCATCCTCACATGTACTCTGATTCCCTCTGGCTTGTCTCAGGCACAGGCAAACAGTTCTCTGCTTCCTGCCTTTCCTTTGTCACCCCTGGCTTCCACATCTCAACACATCCTCCTACCCTTTGTTCAGTATGGCAATTACAAGAAGGATTCACAAATGCAAATTTGACCATACAGTATTAACTGTTGAACAAAACTTGTTTAATATTTCCCCTACTGCATGCACAGTTTGCAAATAAAATATGTTGGCAGTTTGATTGCAGCTGGTGGTAGGCAAGCTGCATGATACCAGTGTCTGCAGCTGCAGCAGAACACCATGCAGTCTTCTGGCGTGAAGTTGCCCTGGCATGACTCCTCTGGGCAGATTGACCATCTGCTGGTATCTTTATCAGATAATGACAAAAGGTACCGTAGCAGAGGTTGTTCCTGTATGCGCACTTTGGTATCCATGGAAAGAAGCTGATGGTGTAATTTCTGGTAGGAACCTGGAAACTGTTTTTGTTTTGTGTTCCTCCTGCATTTGCAGTTCCTGTGCAAACCAACGTTTACTCCTATCCAGTTTCTTGCACGCTCACTGCATAAGGGACCATACTCTTCTCCTGAAATCACACTATAGGCATTCAATGTTGTGTATACTCCACAGTCATAAGAATTGTTCTGTTGAACTGTGTCTGCACATAACAGTATCTTCCACTCTGCATGCCTAAAAGGAACACCTGCTATTTGGTGACATGCTGCAGCAGTTGACAACAAGATGTTTCCATGGCTCTGTGATCGATCCCAATCTTTTGCTGAATCAACAATGATAATTTCTCTCGTCTTGAATATTATTATGCCCAGTACCCAATGAAGTCCAGTGGAGTATAAATCGGTGTTGAAAGGAAGGAGTAAAATGTCCTTGTTGAAAGCCATTGTGGAATCTAGAAATGAATAAAAAATATTGGGTTTGCCCAGAGCCACACTTTTATATATATATGTTGGACAGAGTAAAATCTTTTCACTTAGATTTCTTTGGCAGATGAAATTGGTAATGGCTTCCTCTATGGCCTCATCACAGAGCCATCCTCCAGGCTTCAGTGGGTGTGTTCAGGCGGATCTTTTGATCTGCCATAGGAACGACTCCCTTCCGGATCAAAAATGCACGACCAGACAGAAACATCTGCGAAATATTCCGGTCCCATAGGCATCCCGTTCTGCTGCGCCTCCAATCCTGATTTAAAAAGTAGCAGTTTCAATGTAGGGTTTTCGCTTACCCGCGCAACAACTGCAGACTTTCTTCCATCTGGTCACTCCATTAGCGCGCGATGCTCCCGTCGGCTTGGTCTGACGTCAGACCGAGCCGACGGGAGCGCAATTTTTAAAAATTGAAACCCCATGTGCGCTTTAACGAGGAAATGCATTCAGCGATAAGCGCTACGAGGAATGTAATATTCATGCTTATTTCTTTTAGGGACAAGATGTTACCGCGAAGGGAGATGGAGGGGGGGAAGGACTGTTCTAACTTGCAAAATAGTCCCTCCATTGATCATGATGGCAAGGGGGAGGACCGGGACTTTGCTGAAAACCCTCCGCGATCGCCTCAGTTCTCCAAGGAGGCGCAGCCTTGCCTATGCGAATGTACAAAACTTTTTAAAAAAAAATCCTCGGTGGATGCCGTGTAGACAAATCACGGTGGGAACAACGCGCGGTGAGGCTATTTCATGGGGGGGCGTCTGGTCGTGCTAGGCTGGATTAAAAAAATCGGGATAAAATTTTAGGAGGGCTCATGGCGCGATTGACTGGCCGTCTGAACGCAGCCAGTGATTCTCTGATACTGGAAGGTATGCTGTTAAACAAATTTCTGTCCATTTCTGTGGTTGCTTGATTCCAAGGATCCTGCGGCTTCTCACCTTGTTTTAAACTCCTTTTTGGTTTTGGAGTTGAATGTGTTGGCAATGCATTGTGTAATGGAGAACCTGGAGTCTGTGTTCTCTCAATTTCTGAAATAGCCAATGTACTCTCGTTATTCTCAGCCCTGCCAAACTCAGCAGTTTCATGTTGTGATGAGCCCAGAACTGAATCAGCTGCTGGTACAATGCTATAATCATAGTCCCCCACTCTTGCCTTTTTTCTTCCTGATTTTTGAGATCTGCCTTTCCTTTTTTTCAGAAGTGTGGACAGAGAATAAGTTTGTCTATCAGCTTTCTCCACATACCATATTATTGCAGCTGCAATGTCAATAGGCTAACAGCGACCAGTACTGGCACAGGAACAGACGGCAGGTTCTGGAAGGAGTTTCACAGCCTGTACTTTGCTGCTGTTGACTTCTCTTACAGTAAAGGTAGCCCTCTGAGGGCAGAGGGCAACTCCCCCAGAGTCTATACAGAGCTGGGCCAGGGAAGTTTGACTTTTTCTGTAACCCTCAGCCTTTTCCACACCTTTCTTTGGAGGAGGCTTACTTGATTTTATATTGTCAACAATTGCTTCCAGAGCATAGAAAGGTGGAAATTGTGACTCTCCTGTTGTTTTTTGCAAGTGGGAAAACTGGTCCTTGAGTGAATAATTTCCAAGACCGCAATTTGCCCGTTCAAACTCATAAAGAAAAAAAGTTTGCATATAATACATAGCAAGTACCAAGCAGTCTGCGGGCATTTCCTTCCAATCCAGTTCATTCTTTATGACCCTGTTTATACTTTCGCAGATGTTGTTGGTTGCTGTTACATCATTTCTGAAGGCTGCAAATTTTTGAGTAAAAAACTTGGCTGCATGTTTTGGTATGCTGTCCTTTAGTTCCTTATCAAAGTATTGTTTGAAAGGCTGGCTCCACAGGATGCTGTACTGTTCATACTTGTGTTGATATTCTTCCTGTGATTCTGAATTCAACAGTAGTGCAATGTGGTCTTTTAAAACCTTAAGATCATTGTTATTCCCTCCATGCTTTTTAATCCAAGTGCTGACATCTCTCATAATATGATTTCTGCAATATACATTTGGGATTTGTGGGAAGTTCTTTTGCAAAGGCTGCACAATGCCCCTTTCTCTATCAGTCACAAATGGTATGTTCTTCATATTATCTGGACTCAATTTTGTAAGTATTTCACACAGGAAATCTTGATGATATGACATAAATTTCTTCTTATGAAGCAGGAAAGCCAAAGGGAATACTGGATCACCTTTCAATGTGATATTTCTCATCACTATGGAAGACAAATAGAAATCCCCAAGTTTAAAGGTAGTATCATATGAGACAAGCTGGGGTAAGCTATCATCCTCACTGGATAAGGAAAGAAGAGCACACGCTTGTTTTATGAGGTCTGGATGTCCAAATGAGATAGTGAGGTCAGACAGCAGCATAAATTTGGTGACAAATGAATCAAGATGGACAAAAAGTTCCACAATGCTAAACACTTCATCATTGCTGATGCGTTTTTTCTGTTTCTGCCTGTATGACACATTTTGTACCTGTTTGAGATTTACTGGACGATCAACAGGCATATACTTGATGGAAGCATCCTGAGATTTTGTGCTTTGCAGATGTTTGTACACCTTAATTGGCTCTTTGTGTAACTCAAATGCACTTTCCACTTCCTCAAACACCTGTCTCATCGTGCCTACAAAAGGCTTGTTGGAAGATTTCCTATTTCCATGACATGAAGGCTGGTACAAGCTTTCATCACCTAGGTAATGGATAACATACCGTGGCCTAGAATCTCTTAGCTCCCTTAAGCAATACACATGCTTTGTAAAACTAGCCAATGAGTCTTTCCTGAAACCATTTGGGTCTTTCAGATAATAATACCTTTTAAGCACAGATGGTGGATGTTTACGTCCACGATGGAAGTTTGACCCTTTTGATATCCATCTGTACTGATCAAAGCGGAAATCAAGGTGGTGTTTCGGTTCAGAGGAACAGGGACAATATACATATACCTCACCTCCCTTTGGTAGCACAGGTGGCAATGTGATTATCCTGCTTTCATCAAGATCTTCTTTTCTCAAAATCAGAAGCACTTCATCCAGTGTAAGCTGGGTCCTCCGATCAGTAATATATGGCTGGCATTCTAAATGTATACCCATGTGTGTCTCAGTTGCCATTTTAGTAAGACAGAAGTACAGCAAACTCAAACCACCAATCTTTACTGTGAAACACGATCAAATAGATGACCAAAGAACTCCTAGTCAGACCTCAGAGGGAACTTTCTATCATTTGCTTTCAGTTTCTGTTTCTCAGATTGGTTTAGCCCAGAAGGGGCCAAGTGAATGAATGGAATTTAGACTAGTGCTACTGTATTCTAGCAGGTCTTCTAAATATCCATTTGAGATCTGATCGGCTGTGTAGATTTTTAAAACTGTTCATTTGTCAGAATCTGTCCCACCATACAGGATTGTCACGATGTAAGGTGGTTATTGAATGTGTTGGAATATTATGAAGCACACCCAGAAAAAGAAATGGTGATGATTTTTATAGATGCAGAGAAGACCTTTTTTTTTTTTTTTGAACAAAATTTTTTTATTGGAAATAAACAGTCAACATTTTCAATAACGGTACCAATACAATTTCAGAAAAAAAGATCCCCAACCCATCCCCCCCACCCCCCCTAATAGGCTTCCAACACTGCTAATAACAAACAAAGATATATGAAACGATAATCAAGTTTAAACTTATATGCATTGTCAAACCAGGTAACACATTATATAAAACCTCTACCATTACTTCATATTCTCAAATAACAGTATAATACAATTCCAAATTCGTTTCACTTCACGTTCAATATCCAAACGTATCCAAGTTATATATTTTCCCCTTCATTCTATATTCAGTTTCTAGATACAGTTTCAGCCCTTCCCATTCTTTTGTATACTGTTCTGCCATTTGTCCATTTAGCTTCTTTGTCATTTTGTCCATTTCCGCTAAAAATAGCAGTTTTCTCAACCAGTCATGTATATCTGGTATTTTCTCCATTTTCCATTGCTGAGCAAAGGCCATTCTCGCCAATGTAATCATGTACCATAGCAATGTCCTTTTTTCTTGTGGAATTTTTTCCATTGTCAAACCGAGGAGAAAAAGTTCTGGCTTTCTCTCAATTGGGGTTTTTAATATTTTCTGCATCACACAATGAATATTAGACCAATATATTTTCGCTTTATCACATGACCACCACATATGATAAAAAGAACCCTCTATTTTTTTACATTTCCAACATTTGTTACTCAAGTTCTTATGCATACAAATATTAGCAATCTTTTTTGGTGTCATGTACCATCTGTACATCATCTTATAACAGTTCTCTTTTACATTGATACAAGTAGACATTTTAAAAGATCTTTTCCACAAAAATTCCCATGATTCCATAGAGATTTCTTTGTTCATATTTATGGCCCACTTTATCATTTGCTCCTTTACAGTTTCGTCTAGGGTATATACAGTCAACAAAGTTTTATACATCTTTGAGATGATTTTCCGCTCTCTATTCAACCATAGATTTTCAAATTCATCATTAATGGCTCTAAAGCCAAACTCTTTACAATCTTTTTTATAAATATCTTTTATTTGACAATATTGTAACCAACCATATTCAAATTCTAATTCATTGTTTGGTTTTAAAACATAATTTTTCCCTTCTTTTTGCAATAGTTCCTGATATTTCAACCAGTCATGACCTTTATGTTCAGAAAACAGATGTATAACAGCAGTTGGAACAATCCACAAAGGCCTCTCATCCGAAATTTTATCCCTATACCTGGACCATGCATCAAACAATGTCCTCCTTACATAATGATGCTTAAACATAGAATCCACTTTATTTTTCCCATACCAAAGATAGGCATGCCAGCCAAATCTGCAATCGTGTCCCTCAAGAGCTAACAGCTTTCTATTTTCCAAATGGATCCAATCAGATAACCAAGACATACATACAGCTTCATGATACAAACGCAAATTCGGAACTTGGAAGCCACCTCTGTCTTTAGTATCATACATTATCTTCATTTTAATTCTTGGCTTCTTTCCTGCCCAGATGAATTTAAAGATTTCTCTTTGCCATTTGACCAACACTTTCCCATCCTTTACAATCGGTATTGTCTGAAACAAAAACATTAACCTGGGCAATACATTCATTTTAACAACGGCAATTTTTCCAAGAAGAGATAGTCTTAATTTTTCCCATTTTTCTAGATCACTCTTTATCGAACCCCACAGTTTTTCATAGTTGTTTTTAAACAGATCTATATTTTTCATTGTGATTTCGACTCCCAAATATTTAACCTTTTTAACCACTTCACATTCTGTCACATTTTGTAACATTTGTTGCTTTGAACCAATCATATTTTTACACAATATCTTAGATTTATTTTTGTTAACATAAAACCCTGCAAGGTCGCCAAACTCTTTCACTTTTTCAAATACCTTAGGCATATTATCAACAGGATCTTCGACAATAAACATGATATCATCCGCAAATGCCCTTAATTTAAATGAAAAACCTCCAATATTCAAACCTTTTATGTTATTATCATCTCTAACCGCTTGTAGCAAAATCTCCAAAATCCAGATAAATAACAATGGTGACGGGACATCCCTGTCTAGTACCTTTTCTTACCCGGAACACATCTGTTGATTCTGCATTCACAATCACTGAAGCTTTTTGATCTTTATATATCGATTGAATCATTCTTATAAATTCTGCGCCCATCAAGGATTTCTCGAACACTTTAAACATAAATTCCCAATTCAGATTATCAAAAGCCTTCTCTGCATCCAAAAATAAAAAAGCAACTTCTTTTTCAGGGTGTTTATCATAATACTCAATTGCGTCCAAGACAACCCTCATATTGTCTTTAATTTGTCTATTTGGTAAAAATCCAGCTTGATCTTCAACAATAGTGTCCTTCAAAAACTTTTTAAGGCGTTCTGCCAATATTTTTGCAAAGATCTTATAATCGTTGTTCAATAATGAAATGGGCCGATAGTTCTTTACATTTGTTAAATCTTGCGCTTCTTTAGGAATTAAGGTGATTGCAGCTTCATTCCAGGAATCCGGAATCTTCCCTGTCTTTCTAATTTCGTTTAGAAGAATCTCCAACACCGGAACCAAGTCTTCATGAAATTTTTTATAAAATTTAGCTGAAAAGCCATCCGGGCCTGGAACTTTAGAGATTTTTGCCTCAGCTATTGCTCTACTAATTTCTTCTTTAGTTATTACAGCATTTAAAGATGTTTTCATTTCAGGGTTTGGTTGTATCAAGTTAACTTTAGATAGGTAATCCAACATTTTTTGAGGATCCGCTTGCTTCACTTGAAAGAGATTTGCGTAATATTTATAAAATTCCCTCCTGATTCCTCCTGGGTCTGAAATTTCTTTATTTCCATCTTTCAAGCAAGTGATTGTTTTATTCTCTCTTCTTTTCTTTAATTGCCATGCTAAATATTTGCCAGGTTTGTTTGCACCTTCAAAGGATTTCTGTTGCAATTTTTTCAAGTTCCAAAATACTTCTTTGTTCAGCCTTGCCTCATATTGCTCCCTTAAAATCCTCAATTCTCTCAAAATTTTCTTTTTGCCAGGCCTTTTCTTAAGTTCTATTTCTTTTTTCCGAATATTCTCCATAATTTCTTTGTCTATTTTCATTTGTTGTTTCTTTTCATTATTATTAATTGCAATCAGATGTCCTCTCATCACAGCCTTGTAGGCTTCCCATACCGTTTGCGTCTGTACACTCTTATTTAGGTTCAATTGAAAGTATGTTTGGGTTTCTGTCCTTATTTTGTCCACAATATTTTGCTTGTCCAACAAATCTTCATTGAGTCGCCATCGAAATTTTTTCCTCTTGACATATGTTGACCATTTTATCGGACTGTGGTCAGAAAGAGTCCTAGGTAGTATTTCAATTTTACGTGTTTGCAAGATTAAATTCTCTGTCATCCACATCATATCTATCCTTGAAAAGGATTCGTGTCTTGATGAATAAAAAGAGTACTCTCTATCCCTGGGATTTTTAACTCTCCAAACATCTGCCAGGTGCTCATGTTTAGTCAATTGAAAAAATACTTTAGGAAGTTTGCCCATGGCATCAATTCCTTTTTTAGATTTTCTATCAACAACATTGTCAACAGTACCATTAAAATCACCCATTAAAATCATTTGCTCATAGGTCAACTGTCGTAGCTGTTCCCACAAATCCTGGAAAAAAATTTCCTTCGCACCATTGGGAGCATAAATGTTAACAATTAATGTCTTTTTATTCTGCAGCATAGCTTCTACTGCTAAAAATTTCCCTTCATTATCTTTAAAAATTTCTTTTGGTTCCAACTCCTTTTTGATATATGTAACAACTCCCTTTTTCTTTTGAGAGGAGAGTGAGTAAAATTCCTCTCCTAGTCTTTTTTGAATCAAAAATTTGGCATCAGATTTTTTAATGTGAGTTTCTTGCAGACAAACAATATCGCATTTTTGTTTTTCCAACCAAAGTCTGACATTTTTTCTTTTTTGTGGTGAGTTCAATCCATTAACATTCCATGAAATTATTTGACTCTCCATGTTGGTTTTATGATTATTTATCAGAGTCTTTAAAATTATCATTGATGAATCTGGTCATTTGCTCAACTGACTTGATGGTGACTCTCTTCTGTTTAAACGAAAAACTGACACCTTTAGGAATTTCCCATCTATATCTTATGCCCTCTGTTTTCAGTTTGTCGATCAGATCTTTGAAGAGTCGTCTATCCTGAAGCATTGCTCTGGGTAGTTCCTTTAGGACCATGATTTTCTTGTTGTCAATTGTGAAATCTTCCTGAAATTGTTGCTTAAACAAATCTTCCTTCAGCTTTTTAGATATAAACTGGACAATTACATCTCTGGGTAGTTTTTCCCTTTGCGCAATCGCAGAGTTGACTCTGTATACCACATCAATCTGTGCCGCCACTTTCTCCTCTTCCATTTTCAAAAAGTCTGCTACAGCATCTACCATAACTGAATGGATGTCTTCATTCTTGTCTTCAGGGATCCCCCTGAATCTCATGTGGTTAATCATTGCATTATATTGGACCATCACATTCACTTTATCTGTTTCTATAGTAACATCAGCTATATTAGATGCTACTCTCTTCACCCTTACATCCATCTCATCTGCTCTTTTAGTCAACGTCTGTATCTCTTTTGTGATTCCAGACATTTCTTTTTTCAGCTCTGTTACTTCTGTTATTACAGTCTTTTCCAACTTCAAAATCGCGTCCATCACCCGTTTCTCCATAGCATCCATCATACTCTGTAGCTTTTTTTCCTCTTTCCCAGCCATTTTCGGGGAGGACCAAGAATTTGCCCTCTGTCGTTGCCGCAGGTCGTACGCCGTTGTTCAAAATTTTTCCTCCAATCCACTCTAAATCAAAGTCCTTCTTGTGCCCACCTAAATCGCATTAATTCCACTTTTTTCTATTAAGTCTTTCGTTTAAAATCAAAGAAAATTTTTTTGACCTTCCCAAAATGGCGGGCGCAATTTCTCTATGGTAAATGGTTCTTCCGGGTACTCACTTCCTGTCCGGCAGTCTTAATGGTCCCCCTTGTTCTTGATTTCTTCCCTTCTTCCGGCCTCCTTAGTCTTCTCTAGGACGATTACTTGTCTGGTCTGAAGTCACTTCCTGTTTTGCCGATTTCTGCTGCTGCAGCTATAGTACTTTTCCACTGTAGTTCTCGCGGTCTGGGATTCATGGAGTCCTGACGTGTTCTGGCTTTGCTCTCTGAGCTCCCAGAGCATACGAAGGGTCTTGACGACAGGGTGGGCTTTCTATAGCCCTCCGCAGACCCCCCAGGCAGGGGGGTGACTGGCATCGAGCTTGGCCTGAGAGAGAGTTGAGATCGGCTGATAGCGGGGCTTTAAAGAGCGTCGCGACCAGCCTTGATCCCCTCCCCCAGAGAAGGCACTTCGGAAAATTTCTACAAGACCCTATCGAGTTGAAATCTCAACATAAGAACGCATGACCCAGACCTCCAGAACATTCTACGGAAACTGACATTAAGGAAACACTGCTATAACAAGACACGGACTTTGAAGGTAACTTTTAAAATTGCTCACCGGAGACGCATTTTGGCCGAATATAAACAACATCCGATGAAGCGCATGATCGTGCTGTATCTGTTGTACTAACATTGGAGCGGGAAAAGTGCAGTTAAACAGCTTAAAAAGGCCAAAAAGCCGGATTGTTGATCATTCCTGCGGTTAGATTATTGACTTCAAAATAGAAACTAACAGTAAGATGCAGAGAAGACCTTTGACAACCTGGACTGGATGTTTATAATAGAAACATTTAAGAAGGTTAAAGCGGGAGAGCAATTCATCCAAACAATTCAAGCCATTTATTCAAAGCAAAGAGCAGCAGTTATGGTAAATGGGGAACGGACTGAGCAATTTCAGATACAGAAAGGTACGAGGCAAGGCTGTCCCCTATCACCGCTGTTATATATCTTTGCTCTGGAGGTGGTAACAGAGGAGATAAGACAGAATCCAGATGTGAAGGGCCTGAATATGCAAGGAGAACAATACAAACTATTGGCCTATGCAGATGATCTTGCGTTTATATTGGAGGAACCCAGATTATCAATTACGGAGTTGAATAAGATATTGAAAGACTATGGGCAAGTGGCAGGATTAAAGATAAATCTGGCTAAGACAAAAATTTTAACTAAAAACATGACACTGGAACAGAGAGAGTGTCTACAAGAAGAATCGGGATATAAACTCTGTACGAAGGTAAAATATTTAGGAATTAAATTGATGAACAGGTGCAGTTCGTTACAAGAAGATAATTATAAAGAACTATTGAGAGCAACGAAACAAGATTTGGAAAAATGGGAAAATTTAAAGTTTTCACTAATGGGAAGAATTGCTTTGATAAAGATGAATATTTTACCAAGATGGATATTCTTGTTTCAAATGAGTCCTGTTTTGAAGAGCTTGGCAATTTTGAAAGAGCTGGAGCAAATTACCACTAAGTTTGTCTGGCAGAGGAAGAGAGCAAGAATTAGGCTCAAAGCATTACAAGACTCGAAAGAAAGAGGAGGGTTTGGTTTACCTAATTGGACATTGTATTATAAAACCGGAGCTTTGGCATGGATTAAGGAATGGGTAATGCTGGAAGATAGAAGACTTTTAAAGTTGGAAGGCCACGACCTTTTGGAAGGCTGGCACACTTTTCTGTGGGATGAGAAAGTGGCATCAAGAAAATATTTTAGACAATACTGGATATGAGATGCACTCTGTAGAGTATGGGAGACTATCCGGAGGAGGTGGTTTACCAAAATCTCAAGGCTGGTAGCCCCGGTTGAAGCAGTGACTTTACCTAGGTTGTATTGTGAAAATCCCCCACCAAGATATCTGGACATTATAAATGCAAAGGGGGAGTTGGAATTGGATGAGGATATCAGTTGGTGGCACAAAGTTCAGATTCAATCAAGGTATAAAAGAGATAAGAAAATAGGGTTTGAGAAGACATTAACAGATTTAGAAAAAATACTTTATGAGCTGGAAGAGAAGTTTCTTTAAAAAATGTATTCATTGTTGTTGGCTGATTATATGGTAGACGAAATGGTGAAAAGCAATATGATCCAATGGGCGCAGAACTTTGGTTATAGCATTGAATTAGATCAGTGGGACCAAATATGGAAAATGAATGTGAAAATAACTAGGGCGGTCTCATATAGAGAAAATATGTATAAAATGTTGTATAGGTGGTATATCACGCTGGATAAGCTGGCAAAATATGATGAGAAATGTTCTAATAAGTGTTGGAAATGTAATGCAAAGACAGGGTAATTGTATCATATGTGGTGGACATGTGAGGTGACAAAAAAGTAGTGGATATGGGTGCATGAAATGACAAAGAAAATTATAAAAGGTACTCTTCTGTTCAAACCAGAGGTGGTGTTGTTGGATATACTTCCAAAAGATGTACACAGAGAAGAGAGATACTTGATAATATATATAATGACTGTGGCTAGGATTCTGTATGCGAAATATTGGCGATCCACGGTGGTACCAACCAAACAAGAGTTGATTGAGAAGATAATGGAAGAAGCAGAAATGGATAAATTGACTTTGATGATAAAAGGACATGATGAATCAGCCTTCATAAATACGTGGCAACGCTTCTATGAGTGGTATGATCAGAGAGGGAAGGATGGAGAGAAATAATAAGTATTGAGTATTATTAACCCTATATGTTAAATTAGAAGTGGATAAGGTAGAAAGATAGTATTTGAGGATACAGAAGTAAAAGATTATTAGTAACAAGGGGTGGCAAGGTAGGAGGAAATTTAAACGGATGGAGTGTTATAAAAATTGTAACCCCCCGTGAATGTTAAATGTCGTATGTTGTGTTTTGTGTGTAGTCTTAATGTATTGTGTGTTTGTAGTGTAATGTTGTAACGTTCTTGTCTAAAAAAAAAAAAAAAATGCCTCTTTTAGGGGCGCTTAAAAAAAAAAAAGGATTGTCACGATGTGACTGAAGGTATGCTGTGGCCATCCATTCCTGGTTAGCTCCACCTCCTGCAGCAGACATTTTTCATCTGCATTCAGCACACTGTATCAGAATTACAAAGGTGCCGCAGGCTCAAAAAGGTTGGGGACCCCCAACCTAGACTACAGGTTGGGATATTTCACAGAGACCATGGAGGGGGTTCTCTGGGTCAGTGGTCAAAAGAGTAGACAACAGTGTGCAAAGAACTCAGGCAGAGTGTGACATGGAAAAGGAACATAGTGATAAAGAAGGCACCAGAACTGGACACTGGAACTGGTAGAGGGAGAAGGCAAGGGCAAGATTTATAATTGACAATGGAGGAGGCGGCTCCCATCAACCTCGTGAATTTGTAAGGAAACAAAGCAGCAGAGATGGAGGTAATCTGGTGATACCTACACACATTCCAGAAATATTTAAATGTAAAGTATTTCACTCTACACTTTACAAATCCAGTTGCACAGAACTGCCTGTACACCCAGGGTCTCTCCTTCCACTCTGGAGTCTGTCATTCCAGGCCCATAAGACTCCTGCTACTTCGAGGGACTGTCAATCCACGCTGGAGCCTGTCATTCCTTTCCCAGAATACTCTCAGGGGCAGTCATTCCACTTAGTGGTCTCCCATTCGAGTTCCAGAACACTCCTATCACCCCCTGGGACAGTCATTCCACTCCAAGACCACTCTGGCTACCACCACGGGCTGTCATTCCACTCTGGGGCCTGTCATTATAGTCACAGAACATTCCTACTACCCCCAGGGGCTCTCATTCCACTCTAGGGCCTGTAATTCCAGTCCCAGAACACTCCTGCAACCACCAGGGGCTGTCATTCCACTCTAGGGCCTGTCATTCCAGTCCCAGAACACTCCTGCTACCCCCAAGGGGCTGTCATTCCACTCCCTGGTCTCTCATTCCATTCCCAGAACAGTCCTGCTCCACCTTGGGGCTGTCATTCCACTGAGTGGTCCCTCATTCCAGTCCCAGAACACTCCTGCATCACCCTGGGGCTGTCATTCCACTCTGGGACATGTCATTCCAGTCCCAGAACTCTCCTGCTGCACCCTAGGGCTGTCATTCCACTCTGGGACATGTCATTCCAGTCCCAGAACACTCCTGGAGCACCCTGGGACTGTCATTCCACTCTGGGACATGTCATTCCAGTCCCAGAACACTCCTGGAACACCCTGGGGCTCTCATTCCACTCTGGGACATGTCATTCCAGTCCCCGAACACTCCTGCAGCACCCTGGGGCTGTCATTCCACTCCGTGGCCTCTCATTCCTGTCCCTGCACACTCCTGCTGCACCCTGGGGCTGTCATTCCACTCCGTGGCCTCTCATTCCTGTCCCTACACTCTCCTGTTGCACCCTGGGGCTGTCATTCCACTCCGTGGCCTCTCATTCCAGTCCCAGAACACTCCTGCTGCAGCCTGGGGCTGTCATTCCACTCTGGGACATGTCATTCCAGTCCCAGAACACTTCTGGAGCACCCTGGGGCTGTCATTCCACTCCGTGGCCTCTCATTCCTGTCCCAGAACACTCCTGGAGCACCCTGGGGCTGTCATTCCACTATTGGACATGTCATTCCACTCCCAGAAGACTTCTGGAGCACCCTGAGGCTGTCATTCCACTCCGTGGCCTCTCATTCCTGTCCCTACACTCTCCTGTTGCAACCTGGGGCTGTCATTCCACTCTGTGGCCTGTCATTCCAGTCCCAGAACACTCCTGCTGCAGCCTGGGGCTGTCATTCCACTCTTGGACATGTCATTCCAGTCCCAGAACACTTCTGGAGCACCCTGGGGCTGTCATTCCACTCCGTGGCCTCTCATTCCTGTCCCAGAACACTCCTGGAGCACCCTGGGGCTGTCATTCCACTCTGGGCCATGTCATTCCAGTCCCAGAACACTTCTGGAGCACCCTGAGGCTGTCATTCCACTTCGTGGCCTCTCCTTCCTGTCCCTGCACTCTCCTGCTGTACGCTGGGGCTGTCATTCCACTCCGTGGCCTCTCATTTCTGTCCCTGCACACTCCTGCTACACCCTGGGGCTGTCATTCCACTCCGTGGCCTCTCATTCCTGTCCCTGCACACTCCTGCTACACCCTGGGGCTGTCATTCCACTCTGGGACATGTCATTCCAGTCCCCGAAGACTCCTGCAGCACCCTGGGGCTGTCATTCCACTCCGTGACCTCTCATTCCTTTCCCTGCACTCTCCTGCTGCACCCTGGGGCTGTCATTCCACTCCGTTGCCTCTTATTCCTGTCCCTGCACACTCCTGCTGCACCCTGGGGCTGTCATTCCACTCTGGGACATGTCATTCCGGTCCCAGAACACTCCTGGAACACCCTGGGGCTGTCATTCCACTCTGGGACATGTCATTCCAGTCCCAGAACACTCCTGGAGCACCCTGGGGCTGTCATTCCACTCTGAGACATGTCATTCCAGTCTCCAGAAACTCCTGCAGCACCCTGGGGCTGTCATTCCACTCCGTGGCCTCTCATTACTGTCCCTGCACACTCCTGCTGCACCCTGGGGCTGTCATTCCCCTCTGGGACATGTCATTGCAGTCCCAGAACTCTCCTGGAGCACCCTGGGGCTGTCATTCCACTCTGGGACATGTCATTCCAGTCCCAAAACTCTCCTGTTGCAACCTGGGGCTGTCATTCCACTCCGTGGCCTCTCATTCCAGTCCCAGAACACTCCTGCTGCAGCCTGGGGCTGTCATTCCACTCTGGGACATGTCATTCCAGTCCCAGAACACTTCTGGAGCACCCTGGGGCTGTCATTCCACTCCGTGGCCTCTCATTCCTGTCCCAGAACACTCCTGGAGCACCCTGGGGCTGTCATTCCACTCTGGGACATGTCATTCCAGTCCCAGAACACTTCTGGAGCACCCTGAGGCTGTCATTCCACTTCGTGGCCTCTCCTTCCTGTCCCTGCACTCTCCTGCTACACCGTGGGGCTGTCATTCCACTCTGGGACATGTCATTCCAGTCCCAGAACACTCATGGAACACCCTGGGGCTGTCATTCCACTCCGTGACCTCTCATTCCTCTCCCTGCACTCTCCTGCTGCACCCTGGGGCTGTCATTCCACTCCGTTGCCTCTTATTCCTGTCCCTGTACACTCCTGCTGCACCCTGGGGCTGTCATTCCACTCTGGGACATGTCATTCCGGTCCCAGAACACTCCTGGAACACCCTGGGGCTGTCATTCCACTCTGGGACATGTCATTCCAGTCCCAGAACACTCCTGGAGCACCCTGGGGCTGTCATTCCACTCTGAGACATGTCATTCCAGTCTCCAGAAACTCCTGCAGCACCCTGGGGCTGTCATTCCACTCCGTGGCCTCTCATTACTGTCCCTGCACACTCCTGCTTCACCCTGGGGCTGTCATTCCCCTCTGGGACATGTCATTGCAGTCCCAGAACTCTCCTGGAGCACCCTGGGGCTGTCATTCCACTCTGGGACATGTCATTCCAGTCCCAAAACTCTCCTGCTGCACCCTGGGGCTGTCATTCCACTCTGGGACATGTCATTCCAGTCCCAGAACACTCCTGCGGCACCCAGGGGCTGTCATTCCACTCTAGGGCCTGTCATTCCAGTCCCAGAACACTCCTGCTACCCCCAAGGGGCTGTCATTCCACTCCCTGGTCTCTCATTCCATTCCCAGAACAGTCCTGCTCCACCTTGGGGCTGTCATTCTACTGAGTGGTCCCTCATTCCAGTCCCAGAACACTCCTGCAGCACCCTGGGGCTGTCATTCCACTCTGGGACATGTCATTCCAGTCCCAGAACTCTCCTGCTGCACCCTAGGGCTGTCATTCCACTCTGGGACATGTCATTCCAGTCCCAAAACACTCCTGGAGCACCCTGGGGCTGTCATTCCACTCTGGGACATGTCATTCCGGTCCCCGAACACTCCTGCAGCACCCTGGGGCTCTCATTCCACTCTGGGACATGTCATTCCAGTCCCCGGACACTCCTGCAGCACCCTGGGGCTGTCATCCCACTCCGTGGCCTCTCATTCCTGTCCCTGCACACTCCTGCTGCACCCTGGGGCTGTCATTCCACTCCGTGGCCTCTCGTTCCTGTCCCTACACTCTCCTGTTGCACCCTGGGGCTGTCATTCCACTCCGTGGCCTCTCATTCCAGTCCCAGAACACTCCTGCTGCAGCCTGGGGCTGTCATTCCACTCTGGGACATGTCATTCCAGTCCCAGAACACTTCTGGAGCACCCTGGGGCTGTCATTCCACTCCGTGGCCTCTCATTCCTGTCCCAGAACACTCCTGGAGCACCCTGGGGCTGTCATTCCACTCTTGGACATGTCATTCCACTCCCAGAACACTCCTGGAGCACCCTGGGGCTGTCATTCCACTCCGTGGCCTCTCATTCCTGTCCCTACACTCTCCTGTTGCACTCTGGGGCTGTCATTCCACTCCGTGGCCTCTCATTCCAGTCCCAGAACACTCCTGCTGCATCCTGGGGCTGTCATTCCACTCTGGGACATGTCATTCCAGTCCCAGAACACTTCTGGAGCACCCTGGGGCTGTCATTCCACTCCGTGGCCTCTCATTCCTGTCCCAGAACACTCCTGGAGCACCCTGGGGCTGTCATTCCACTCTGGGACATGTCATTCCAGTCCCAGAACACTTCTGGAGCACCCTGAGGCTGTCATTCCACTTCGTGGCCTCTCCTTCCTGTCCCTGCACTCTCCTGCTGCACCCTGGGGCTGTCATTCCACTCCGTGGCCTCTCATTCCTGTCCCTGCACACTCCTGCTACACCCTGGGGCTGTCATTCCACTCTGGGACATGTCATTCCAGTCCCAGAACACTCATGGAACACCCTGGGGCTGTCATTCCACTCTGGGACATGTCATTCCAGTCCCCGAAGACTCCTGCAGCACCCTGGGGCTGTCATTCCACTCCGTGACCTCTCATTCCTTTCCCTGCACTCGCCTGCTGCACCCTGGGGCTGTCATTCCACTCCATTGCCTCTTATTCCTGTCCCTGCACACTCCTGCTGCACCCTGGGGCTGTCATTCCACTCTGGGACATGTCATTCCAGTCCCAGAACACTCCTGGAACACCCTGGGGCTGTCATTCCACTCTGGGACATGTCATTCCAGTCCCAGAACACTCCTGGAGCACCCTTGGGCTGTCATTCCACTCTGGGACATGTCATTCCAGTCTCCAGAAACTCCTGCAGCACCCTGGGGCTGTCATTCCACTCCATGGCCTCTCATTACTGTCCCTGCACACTTCTGCTGCACCCTGGGGCTGTCATTCCCCTCTGGGACATGTCATTGCAGTCCCAGAACTCTCCTGGAGCACCCTGGGGCTGTCATTCCACTCTGGGACATGTCATTCCAGTCCCAAAACTCTCCTGCTGCACCCTGGGGCTGTCATTCCACTCTGGGACATGTCATTCCAGTCCGAGAACACTCCTGCAGCACCCTGGGTCTGTCATTCCACTCCGTGGCCTCTCATTCCTGTCCCTGCACACTCCTGCTGCACCCTGGGGCTGTCATTCCACTCCGTGGCCTCTCATTCCAGTCCCAGAACACTACTTCTGCAGCCTGGGGCTGTCATTCCACTCTGGGACATGTCATTCCAGTCCCAGAACACTTCTGGTGCACCCTGGGGCTGTCATTCCACTCCGTGGCCTCTCATTCCTGTCCCGGAACACTCCTGGAGCACCCTGGGGCTGTCATTCCACTCTTGGACATGTCATTCTGTTGCAGATGCAGATTAGCTTATAGCCTCCAGAAGAAAACCACACAGACAATCAAGAAAAGATTCTTATCATTTATTTGCTGCAGCAGACTGAGTCCAGCCGTCAAACGACAAAACAAAGGGGACTCAGCCCCCACTCTAAGACATTAACAACTTTTATATGCCAGAGCCAAAGGTAACTCCCCTTTCTTTGCTGCAAGAAGCCACAAGTAAAGGAAGAGAGAAAAGATTTCAAAATTCTCTACTTTCCTACACAGTTTTGCGTTGTGTTTAACATATTTGCAAGAGATTTCAAAGTGTTTTTCTTAAACAGAGGTTAACATATTTGCAAGAGATTTCAAAGTTTCTGGTTAACATATTTGCAACAGATTTCAAAGTTTCTTTCTTAAACAGAGGTTAACATATTTGCAAGAGATTTCAAAGTTTCTGGTTAACATATTTCCTAATTTTTTTTTGCGGTTAAGCTACATTTCCTGCATCCCAGCGCAAGCCTTGCACAACCGAGCTGAAATGCTGTCTGAGCAGACCACAAAGTTTCCTGACTGAAATGGGTCATCTCCTTATGTTTGCTTGCAATTTCAGCCTGCCTTTCTAGCCCTAATGTGATAACTTAATTAGAAATTAATTCCCTGAGGTCTTTTATTAATGCCTCACTCCCTCCTCTTGGTCAACTCGCCGACAGGAGAGAATGACCAACTTAAAGGCGTGTCAGATTGTTTTTCCTGTTATTATCCACTTTTACTGGGGAGTAAGAAGCTGTGGGCCAGGGGCGATTGAACTTCAGGCGATTGCGATAGACTGTCCGGCGCTCTGAGGCAGATAGATACATAAGCTTAGTGGGGACAGTATCTGGAGGTGTTATTGCAATCACAGTCCGGTTGACCATTCCTTTGATCAGGGGAAGTAAGCATGGTAACATGGGGAGACCCCCGAAAGCCAAGCCCACAAGGAAAAGGGTCCGCTTCCAATCCCCAAAAATTCCACTGAACCAACCCTCAGTTTCAAACAACCCCGACCAGGTCTGGACCAGGACATGTGCCAGATTTCACATACGTTCAGTTATCTGCTCTATTGCCTTCCCATTGTCATCTATCTGTAAACAGCAGTTTGTGAGATTAAACTTTCCACATACCCCACCTTCCTCAGCAAGCAGATAATCTAGAGCCAGGCGGTTTTGGTAAATGGCCGTTCTCATCTGAGTGTTAGTTTTTGCCAAGAGAGAGAGAGAGAGCCATTGAAGTTTCATTTGTGATTATCTCTAGCACTGCTTGAAGCCTGATAATGCGATTAAGCATATAGATAGGGGTCCTATACCCATAAGTACCATCTGCTGCCCAGGTGGCTGGGCCATAGACTTGGACAATACGCTCTGGGGGCCACTCATCATCTTTCCAGGAGCCTATGTGGAGGGTCCGGTCCTCAAAGCTGAGGATAGACCGCCTTGGCCGGCCCAGGAACTCATAAACAATGACCCCTAAGCGTTCCCCGGTAGACAAAGGCAGCAGAAAGAAGCCAGGTTTGATGGTGCCCAGAACACATGCTCCAGACCACCTGCGAGGAAGGACGGCATATGCTGTGGTACCACAGATCCAGTAGAAGGAGTCTGGAGCCACCCATTCCCAACTAGTATTACACGGGGAGGTCCAGAATTCTTGTAGGGGGCCCAGATTAGCAACTCTTGGTCCTGTAGTAACATTGCGGTTAGAGAAGGAGACAAACTGTTGCCCTCGAGAATTATTACACACCCACCCTGCCTCACAGTCTAACTGTCCGACTGATACTTTGAATGGCCCTCCCTATCTGATGAAACACAGTTCCCCGACCAATGTGTTTCCCAGAACCCAATGGTTTGGGCGTTTCGTATCTACCCAGGTGAGATTAAATTTTACAGAGAGGTTAGTAAGGGGTATTTCAGTCGATAGCCACGGCCAAGCCTCGCTCATGGCAGTACCACCGCATACATAACAGTTTTTAATCATGAGTTCACCAGCAATTCTTTCTGCTAAATCAATGAAAAGATTTTTTGTGACAGGGGGAATTTCAATGGTCTTTCCCATTTCCTTCCAAAACGTGGTATGTACCTTTAATTCAGCTGGTGCAGGTTTATAGCCCAGCATTTCCACTACAATTGAGCCAAATGGATCTCGGCCACTACCGTCTACCCCAATGCCGTAGATGTGACGCCGTGTGCCCTCGGTAGTAGCTGTGGGGCTGAAGTGCAGACAGAGGGGGTGCAGTGGCCCTTTGAACAGTGAGTGGACACTGGGGGTGTGGTTAGGTTAAACCATGGATCAGGGCCCTGGTTGAGTCGAGGAGGGCCTCTTGCCATTCCAGTGAGGGGTGCATAGTAATAAGCATAATGGGTAGTGCTGGGCACATAAGAAGTTGAGGCTCTGCCACCAGACTCAGTGTAAAAATAACGGCGGGCAGCTACATAAGACCGCTCCCATTCTAGATTATGGCAGGGAACCTTATAACCCTGAGTTTTAGACAGGGCTCCACACACATCAAAGCATACTTGTAAACCCTGATTAGTCTGCAAGGTAACATTAGATGCAACTAGCAGGGCATTATTAGTAACAGGCTGACCTCTTGTGGACCCTGAATAAGCATACACATTAACCCTGGCCCGAACAGAGTTGCTTTCAGGTTTGTAACATGTGGGTTTTGTTCCCCACATACTCTATATGAGGTTTCCTGATGTAGACACACAGTTACATTTTTGGTGGTACATTCAAAATCAGAGAAATACACAAGGGTGTCAGTAATTTGCCTGTCCCTATAGGTCTTGGTTATACATGGGGTACAAGGAGGAACAGTATCAGTTTTGTTAACAAGGAAAAAGATTATTAGGTATAGGATGATTTTAGGACGCATTTTGTGGTAGATGGTCCGTGTGTAGACTAGTCAGCCTCCGGAGTGACTAGAGCAGGGACTTTCCTTTCCAGCGAAGTTCAGATTTTCCCCTGTGCGTAGAGGGACTGTTAGTCCAGGTCAGTCCCAGCAGAGGGTTTTGGAGATTCTTCAGCCGTGTCCGCCTGGGTCGCGGGCCCAGGGGAAGCAGGGCGTTGGCGGGTGAGGCGGAGCTTTAGGCCACTTGTTCCAGGGGACACCTTCCAGTTAGCAATAGGGGCGGCAGGTTTGAGGTGCGTCCAGTGGATCCAGGGCTTCTTTTCAGCAACTTTAACAGCTATGCGTGACAACTGAATAGCCTGCCTTGCGTTGTCCGAGGTTGTCCAGGAAGCTGCTGCCATCACAGAAGAGAGTTAGGTCAGGCTCTGGGATCGGCTGTTCCTTAAGATCAAGGCGAGAGGCGAAGATATGATCAGTGGTTACAAGGCAGTCATGCTCTAAGTCTTCCTCAATTTCAGGCAGAAAGGTTGCAGGGTTGAGAGTGGTGGCCAGGGCCAGCTGGATTGCTGAATTTTCAAGGAGGATGGCCTGGTAACGTGCCATGCGGGAGGTAGTTAGGAATTTGTGGCCACGCACTTCGAGTATTGCTTTTACTCCATGGGAAACAAAAACTGTCATGGGGCCACCACAAGTGAAGTTATGGGCCATCTCGATAAGACGACAACATGCGGCAACCGCTCTTTGGCAAGGTGCAAGCCTATCTCCACAGTATCTAGGGCCTGGCTGAGGTAGGCAACTGGGCGCTTGTGGGGTCCTAAGTTTTGCAATAGGACTCCCTGACCCACTCCATTCTTCTCATCTACGCAGAGAAAGAACGGTTTTTCCGGGTTGGGTAGTCCAAGGGCTGGGGCCTCAATGAGCTTTTGCTTTAACTTCTGGAAAGCTGACTGTTGCTTGGGGCTCCACAGAAATGGATCTTTGTCTGCTCCTCGAGTAGCCTCGTAGAGTAGGGTGGTTCGTTGGCCTCCTGAATAACATCTCTTAACTTGGCCATATTCATGGGCTTTTTCCCCGCCTCCTTTAAACCCTGGAGAATATAACCCCGATAGGCAGCCATATGGTCTCATTGGGCAGGGTTGTGGGCTCCCAGTTGAGCTCTGAATCAGGGAAGTTGTCTCTGAGGTGGTCAGCAAACACTCCGCCCTGGGGAAGAGTGGCTTCAGCCGATTTACAGCCAGCCTCCAAGCCCCACGCTTTTCCTCAGCAGCGAGGAGGGCAGAGAGCAATTGGTGACAATTGCGCCAGGTGGGGTAATGGGTGGTCATGATAGTTGTGATGAGGTCGGTCATCGATCTGGGGTCTTCAGAATATGGCGTAGTTTGGGATTTCCAATTGCAAAGGTCAACAGTTGAGAATGGGTGGTAGACATATGTGATATTTCCCTGGGCGCCAGCTGGGGTCTGCCGTAAGGGGCAGAGGACCGAGGGTGATGGCAGCTGGGCGTCCTGGCTAGCCTTCTGGCACACCTCTGGAAGCAGGGGGGTTTTGACCAATTGGGAAGTTTCCTGAGTGAGTGAAGGACTGGGATAGAGCTTGCCGGAACTGCAGGTGGTGGAGGGCAACTCCGTATCTATAGTGAGATCTGGATAAGTCTGATGTTTGGGCAGAAGTGGATGGAGTAATGGCAGCTCCGGGTCATCTGGTGGGGCTGAGGCAGACTCAGCTGTCCGTAGTAAATGAATGGACTCCTTCTCCTGCTCCTGCAGTGCAGGTTTAGTCTTTGCTCTAGTCATTGTTGGACTGGGCATCCAAAAAGAGGATTGATGTCTCTGCCCTGAACGTGGTGCCCTGCCAGCCGAGTAAGGCGGAGGCAAGTCATCATCCTCAGAGGGAATGAGTTGGGGGTGTGACCCTGTGGGAACAGGCAGGGTTGTAGACCGCACTGGACACAATCTGGGAGGCTTAATAGGGCGCAGGGTGGCTGAAGCTTGTTGAGTGGGTAGGCTCGATTGCAGCCAAGTCTTTTTCATCAGGGAAGGGTGAGCTCGGACATAGCCATCCCAGGAGTCTATGTAAGGGAATTGATCAGGGTGATCCGAGCGAGGATCAGTGACTGCAACGTAGACTCTCCTAATGAGCTCCAAGTCCATTGATCCTTCGGGGGGCCAACCTACATTAAAGGCTGGCCAGTCAATGGTGCATAAAGTTTCAAGGAAGGTAGGGTTCAAGGGCTCATCTCCTCCATAATCACTGGTGAAAATATCTCCAAAATTGTTGAGCATGAATTGAAGGGGGTCGTGGGTTTAGCCTTTGCTTGGGTCCCACCCATAACAACAAACAGACAAGTAGACAAACACAACGGTAGGAAAACGAGGGTGTGGTAAGGGTTCCACAACACCTGACACAAGGAGGAATTCCCTAAACCACAAGTGCTTCCCTCTGTAGCTAGCTCACTGCGGTCGCCCGAGTGAGAACCATAGCCATAAGAGGACAACACTCAAGTTGGGTTTGTTCTGATGAACGCCCCCGTTTTCATTCAGACACACCACTCAGGCCAAACAAATCCCACCCGGATCACAGGGAAGCCAAAAGGCTCCCTCGCCTGCCTGACTGTACCTAAAACTGCTCAGGGGTTGATCAGGCCCCTGCTTCCCTCGCACTGGGAGGGGCTGAACCGATTAATACTGACCTGTCCTGAAGACTGAGGCGCCTGTTGACCGAGAGAATGTTTTCTTGGCTGGGTCCTTTCAGTAGCAAGCGACTCTCAAGGAGAAGTTGCGCAGGAGGAAGGGAACAGTCAGCCTCTCGAAAGAGAGAGTGGGCCCGCTGATAGTCAGTTACTCGCTGGGCTTCCTCTCCCTGATGTCGTGGCTAGAGGGGGGCCACAAGAGCCCGGCTCTCCCCGAAGGCCAATGCACCATTAAATGTTGCAGATGCAGATTAGCTTATAGCCTCCAGAAGAAAACCACACAGACAATCAAGAAAAGATTCTTATCATTTATTTGCTGCAGCAGACTGAGTCCAGCCGTCAAACGACAAAACAAAGGGGACTCAGCCCCCACTCTAAGACATTAACAACTTTTATATGCCAGAGCCAAAGGTAACTCCCCTTTCTTTGCTGCAAGAAGCCACAAGTAAAGGAAGAGAGAAAAGATTTCAAAATTCTCTACTTTCCTACACAGTTTTGCGTTGTGTTTAACATATTTGCAAGAGATTTCAAAGTGTTTTTCTTAAACAGAGGTTAACATATTTGCAAGAGATTTCAAAGTTTCAGGTTAACATATTTGCAAGAGATTTCAAAGTTTCTTTCTTAAACAGAGGTTAACATATTTGCAAGAGATTTCAAAGTTTCTGGTTAACATATTTCCTCAGTTTTTTTTGCGGTTAAACTACATTTCCTGCATCCCAGCGCAAGCCTTGCACAACCGAGCTGAAATGCTGTCTGAGCAGACCACAAAGCTTCCTGACTGAAATGGGTCATCTCCTTATGTTTGCTTGCAATTTCAGCCTGCCTTTCTAGCCCTAATGTGATAACTTAATTAGAAATTAATTCCCTGAGGTCTTTTATTAATGCCTCAATTCCACTCCCAGAACACTCCTGGAGCACCCTGGGGCTGTCATTCCACTCTGGGACATGTCATTCCAGTCCCAGAACACTTCTGGAGCACCCTGAGGCTGTCATTCCACTTCGTGGCCTCTCCTTCCTGTCCCTGCACTCTCCTGCTGCACCCTGGGGCTGTCATTCCACTCCGTGGCCTCTCATTCCTCTCCCTGCACTCTCCTGCTGCACCCTGGGTCTGTCATTCCACTCCGTGGCCTCTCATTCCTCTCCCTGCACTCTCCTGCTGCACTCTGGGTCTGTCATTCCACTCCGTGGCCTCTCATTCCTCTCCCTGCACACTCCTGCTACACCCTGGGGCTGTCATTCCACTCTGTGGCTTCTCATTCCTGTCCCTGCACTCTCCTGCTGCACCCTGGGGCTGTCATTCCACTCCGTGGCCTCTCATTCCTCTCCCTGCACACTCCTGCTACACCCTGGGGCTGTCATTCCACTCTGTGGCCTCCCATTCCGGTCCCTGCACTCTCCTGCTGCACCCTGGGGCTGTCATTCCACTCCGTGGCCTCTCATTCCTCTCCCTGCACTCTCCTGCTGCACTCTGGGTCTGTCATTCCACTCCGTGGCCTCTCATTCCTCTCCCTGCACACTCCTGCTACACCCTGGGGCTGTCATTCCACTCTGTGGCCTCTCATTCCTGTCCCTGCAGTCCTGCACTCTCCTGCTGCACCCTGGGGCTGTCATTCCACTCCGTTGCCTCTCATTCCTGTCCCTACACACTCCTGCTGCACCCTGGGGCTGTCATTCCACTCTGGGACATGTCATTCCAGTCCCAGAAAACTCCTGGAACACCCTGGGGCTGTCATTCCACTCTGGGACATGTCATTCCAGTCTCCAGAAACTCCTGCAGCACCCTGGGGCTGTCATTCCATTCAGGGGCATGTCATTCCAGTCCCAGAACACTTCTGGTGCACCCTGGGGCTGTCATTCCACACCGTGGCCTCTCATTCCTGTCCCAGAACACTCCTGGAGCACCCTGCGGCTGTCATTCCACTCTTGGACATGTCATTCCACTCCCAGAACAGTCCTGGAGCACCCTGGGGCTGTCATTCCACTCTGGGGCATGTCATTCCAGTCCCAGAACACTTCTGGTGCACCCTGGGGCTGTCATTCCACTCCGTGGCCTCTCATTCCTGTCCCAGAACACTCCTGGAGCACCCTGGGGCTGTCATTCCACTCTGGGACATGTCATTCCAGTCCCAGAACTCTCCTGCTGCACTCTGGGGCTGTCATTCCACTCTGGGACATGTCATTCCACTCCCAGAACACTTCTGGAGCACCCTGAGGCTGTCATTCCTCTTCGTGGCCTCTCCTTCCTGTCCCTGCACTCTCCTACTGCACCCTGGGGCTGTCATTCCACTCCGTGGCCTCTCATTCCTCTCCCTGCACTCTCCTGCTGCACCCTGGGGCTGTCATTCCACTCCGTGGCCTCTCATTCCTGTCCCTGCACACTCCTGCTACACCCTGGGGCTGTCATTCCACTCCGTGGCCTCTCATTCCTGTCCCTGCACTCTCCTGCTGCACCCTGGGGCTGTCATTCCACTTCGTGGCCTCTCCTTCCTGTCCCTGCACTCTCCTGCTGCACCCTGGGGCTGTCATTCCACTCCGTGGCCTCTCATTCCTCTCCCTGCACTCTCCTGCTGCACCCTGGGGCTGTCATTCCACTTCGTGGCATCTCCTTCCTGTCCCTGCACTCTCCTGCTGCACCCTGGGGCTGTCATTCCACTTCGTGGCCTCTCATTCCTGTCCCTGCACTCTCCTGCTGCACCCTGGGGCTGTCATTCCACTTCGTGGCCTCTCCTTCCTGTCCCTGCACTCTCCTGCTGCACCCTGGAGCTGTCATTCCACTCCATGGCCCCTCATTCCTCTCCCTGCACTCTCCTGCTGCACCCTGGGGCTGTCATTCCACTTCGTGGCCTCTCCTTCCTGTCCCTGCACTCTCCTGCTGCACCCTGGGGCTGTCATTCCACTCCGTGGCCTCTCATTCCTGTCCCTGCACTCTCCTGCTGCACCCTGGGGCTGTCATTCCACTTCGTGGCCTCTCCTTCCTGTCCCTGCACACTCCTGCTACACCCTGGGGCTGTTATTCCACTCCATGGCCTCTCATTCCTGTCCCTGCACTCTCCTGCTGCACCCTGGGGCTGTCATTCCACTCCGTGGCCTCTCATTCCTCTCCCTGCACTCTCCTGTTGCACCCTGGGGCTGTCATTCCACTCTGGGACATGTCATTCCAGTCCCAGAACACTCCTGGAGCACCCTGGGGCTGTCATTCCACTCTGTGGCCTCTCATTCCTGTCCCAGAACACTCCTGGAGCACCCTGCGGCTGTCATTCCACTCTTGGACATGTCATTCCACTCCCAGAACACTCCTGGAGCACCCTGGGGCTGTCATTCCACTCAGGGAAATGTCATTCCAGTCCCAGAATACTCCTGATGCAGCCTGGGGCTGTCATTCCACTCTGGGGCATGTCATTCCAGTCCCAGAACACTTCTGGAGCACCGTGGTGCTGTCATTCCACTCCGTGGCCTCTCATTCCTGTCCCTGCACTCTCCTGCTGCACCCTGGGGCTGTCATTCCACTTGGTGGCCTCTCATTCCTCTCCCTGCACTCTCCTGCTGCACCGTGGGTCTGTCATTCCACTCCGTGGCCTCTCATTCCTGTCCCTGCACACTCCTGCTACACCCTGGGGCTGCCATTCCACTCCGTGGCCTCTCATTCCTCTCCCTACATTATCCTGCTGCACCCTGGGGCTGTCATTCCACTCCGTGGCCTCTCATTACTGTCCCTGCACTCTCCTGTTGCACCCTGGGGCTGTCATTCCACTCTGGGACATGTCATTCCAGTCCCAGAACACTCCTGGAGCACCCTGGGGCTGTCATTCCACTCTGGGACATGTCATTCCAGTCCCAGAATACTCCTGCTGCAGCCTGGGGCTGTCATTCCACTCTGGGGCATGTCATTCCAGTCCCAGAACACTTCTGGTGCACCCTGGGGCTGTCATTCCACTCTGGGACATGTTATTCCAGTCCCAGAACACTCCTGCAGCACCCTGGGGCTGTCATTCCACTCCGTGGCCTCTCATTCCTGTCCCTGCACTCTCCTGCTGCACCCTGGGGCTGTCATTCCACTCTGGGACATGTCATTCCGGTCCCCGAACACTCCTGGAGCACCCTGGGGCTGTCATTCCACTCTGGGACATGTCATTCCATTCTCCGGAAACTCCTGCAGCACCCTGGGGCTGTCATTCCACTCTGGGACATGTCATTCCAGTCCCAGAACACTCCTGCTGCACCCTGGGGCTGTCATTCCACTCCGTGGCCTCTCATTCCTGTCCCTGCACACTCCTGCTGCACCCTGGGGCTGTCATTCCACTCCGTGGCCTCTCATTTCTGTCCCTGCACACTCCTGGAGCACCCTGGGGCTGTCATTCCACTCTGGGACATGTCATTCCAGTGCCAGAACACTTCTGGAGCACCCTGAGGCTGTCATTCCACTTCGTGGCCTCTCCTTCCTGTCCCTGCACTCTCCTGCTGCACGCTGGGGCTGTCATTCCACTCCGTGGCCTCTCCTTCCTGTCCCTGCACTCTCCTTCTGCACCCTGGGGCTGTCATTCCACTCTGTGGCCTCTCATTCCTGTCCCTGCACTCTCCTGTTGCACCCTGGGGCTGTCATTCCACTCTGGGACATGTCATACCAGTCTCCAGAAACTCCTGCAGCACCTTGGGGCTGTCATTCCACTCCGTGGCTTCTCATTAGTGTCCCTGCACACTCCTGCTGCACCCTGGGGCTGTCATTCCACTCTGGGACATGTCATTCCAGTCCCAGAACACTCCTGGAGCACCCTGGGGCTGTCATTCCACTCTGGGACATGTCATTCCAGTCCCAGAACACTCCTGCTGCCCCCAAAGGGCTGTCATTCCACTTTGGGACATGTCATTCCAGTTCCAGAACACTTCTGGTGCACCCTGGGGCTGTCATTCCACTCCGTGGCCTCTCATTCCTGTCCCTGCACTCTCCTGCTGCACCCTGGGGCTGTCGTTCCACTCTGGGACATGTCATTCCAGTCCCAGAACACTCCTGCTGCCCCCAAGGGGCTGTCATTCCTCTTTGGGACATGTCATTCCAGTTCCAGAACACTTCTGGTGCACCCTGGGGCTGTCATTCCACTCCGTGGCCTCTCATTCCTGTCCCTGCACTCTCCTGCTGCACCCTGGGGCTGTCATTCCACTCTGGGACATGTCATTCCAGTCCCAGAACACTCCTGCTGCCCCCAAGGGGCTGTCATTCCTCTTTGGGACATGTCATTCCAGTCCCAGAACACTTCTGGTGCACCCTGGGGCTGTCATTCCACTCCGTGGCCTCTCCTTCCTGTCCCTGCACACTCCTGCTGCACCCTGGGGCTGTCATTCCACTCTGTGACATGTCATTCCAGTCCCAGATCACTCCTGGAGCACCCTGGGGCTGTCATTCCACTCTAGGACATGTCATTCCAGTCCCAGAACACTCCTGGAACACCCTGGGGCTGTCATTCCACTCTGGGACATGTCATTCCAGTCCCCGAACACTCCTGCTGCACCCTGGGCTACCATTCCACTCTTGGACAAGCCATTCCAGTCCCAGAACACTTCTGGAGCACCGTGGTGCTGTCATTCCACTCCGTGGCCTCTCATTCCTGTCCCTGCACTCTCCTGCTGCACCCTGGGGCTGTCATTCCACTCCGTGGCCTCTCCTTCCTGTCCCTGCACTCTCCTTCTGCACCCTGGGGATGTCATTCCACTCCGTGGCCTCTCCTTCCTGTCCCTGCACTCTCCTGCTGCACCCTGGTGCTGTCATTCCACTCCGTGGCCTCTCCTTCCTGTCCCTGCACTCTCCTTCTGCACCCTGGGGATGTCATTCCACTCTGTGGCCTCTCCTTCCTGTCATTGCACTCTCCTGCTGCACCCTGGGGCTGTCATTCCACTTCGTGGCCTCTCCTTCCTGTCCCTGCACTCTCCTGCTGTACGCTGGGGCTGTCATTCCACTCCGTGGCCTCTCCTTCCTGTCCCTGCACTCTCCTTCTGCACCCTGGGGCTGTCATTCCACTCCGTGGCCTCTCCTTCCTGTCCCTGCACTCTCCTGCTGCACCCTGGGGCTGTCATTCCACTTCGTGGCCTCTCCTTCCTGTCCCTGCACTCTCCTGCTGTACGCTGGGGCTGTCATTCCACTCCGTGGCCTCTCCTTCCTGTCCCTGCACTCTCCTTCTGCACCCTGGGGCTGTCATTCCACTCCGTGGCCTCTCCTTCCTGTCCCTGTACTCTCCTGCTGCACCCTGGGGCTGTCATTCCACTCCGTGGCCTCTCCTTCCTGTCCCTGCTCTCTCCTGCTGCACCCTGGGACTGTCATTCCACTCCGTGGCCTCTCATTCCATTCCCAGAGTAGTGTATTTTTGCCAAGAGACCGTAATGGAAAATCCATTCCACCTTTTTTTTCCAACTCTATTTGTGCTGCAATGTATTTCAATGGAGCCCATGGAGCCCATGGAAGTCAATTGGCATTCCTGGCTCCCATTATTTCCAATGGGCCTTCAAGTCTTTCCCATTGTTTCCAATGGGCAATCCTGTCCTTCCTTTTAGTACATCCCCATTTCCACGCATGAAGTCTTTATTAAAGGGACAGGACACTTTTCACCAGGTCTGTTGGCAACCCTCCTTACAGTGTCATAAAGGCCATGGCATACGTTTTATTTAGATCAAGCAAAATAACACAAAAGAAGTCCATCAGTGGCTGTTAGCCACAAGGTATAGATAGGAATTCTCAGGCTGGGGCAAGTAATGCTCTGTATTCTTGGTGCTTGGGGGGCAGCAGTGGGAGGGCTTCTAGTGTCCTGGCCCCACTGTTGGACTTCCTGATGGCACCTGGTATTTTTGGCCACTGTGTGACAAACTGTTGGACTAGATGGGCCATTGGCCTGATCCAACATTGGCTTCTCTTATGTTCTTACAGTATTCTTCATTTGCCTGGAGTTTTTTTTTGGGGGGGAGGAATCTCAGCCTATGATTTTAAGCTAGGCTTTGTCTTGTAAGCATCCTATATGGGAAGACAAAAAACAGAAACAGCCAAGCAAACATCAACCCATTTTAAATACCTCTTGAAACCTGTGAAGGAGAACTACAGGAAGAAGAATAGAGAAGAAATTATTTTAACACAGAGATAATGATCACAACCTTGTAACAGAAGTTATGTTTGTTGTTGTTGTTGTTGTTCAGTCGCACAGTCGAGTCCGACTCTTCGCGACCCCATGGACCAGATTACGCCAGGCCCTCCTGTCTTCCGCTGTCCGCTGAAGTTTGCTCAATTTCATGTTCGTTGCATCAATGACACTGTCTAACCATCTCATCCTTTGCCGTCCCCTTCTTCTTTGACCTTCAATCTTTCCCAGCATCAGAGTCTTCTCCAGTGAATGCTCCCTTCTCATTTGGTGGCCAAAGTATTTGAGCTTCAGCTTCAGGATCTGGCCTTCCAAGGAACAATCAGGGTTGATTTCTTTTAGGATTGACTGGTTTGATCTCCTTGCAGTCCAAGGGACTCTCAAGAGTCTTCTCCAGCACCATAGTTCAAAGGGACAGGGTAAAAGCCGGAACGGCCCGGAACGACCCGGAACGGGCACTAAACAAACAATAGTGCCGCAAAAAACACTGGGATGCATTACAGCCACTCCAGAACAACACTCCAGAAGTGAAAACACGGAACTCCCACCCTTTTATTAACCCTTTCCAGGCCAAAAAGCCTCCGGAACACCACGGAACGGCCCGGAACGGGCACTAAACAAACAATAGTGCCGCAAAAAACACTGGGATGCATTACAGCCACTCCAGAACAACACTCCAGAACTGAAAACACGGAACTCCCACCCTTTTATTAACCCATTCCAGGCCAAAAAGCCTCCGGAACACCACGGAACGGCCCGGAACGGGCACTATACAAACAATAGTGCCGCAAAAAACACTGGGATGCATTACAGCCACTCCAGAACAACATTCCAGAAGTGAAAATACGGAACTCCCACCCTTTCATTAACCCGTTCCAGGCCAAAAAGCCTCCGGAACACCACGGAACGGCCCGGAACGGGCACTAAACAAACAATAGTGCCGCAAAAAACACTGGGATGCATTACAGCCACTCCAGAACAACATTCCAGAAGTGAAAATACGGAACTCCCACCCTTTCATTAACCCGTTCCAGGCCAAAAAGCCTCCGGAACACCCCGGAACGGCCCGGAACGGGCACTAAACAAACAATAGTGCCGCAAAAAACACTGGGATGCATTACAGCCACTCCAGAAAAACACTCCAGAACTGAAAACACGGAACTCCCACCCTTTTATTAACCCTTTCCAGCCAAAAAGCCTCCGGAACACAACGGAACGGCCCGGAACGGGCACTAAACAAACAATAGTGCCAACAAAAACAAAGGGATGCATTGCAGCCACTCTAGAACAACACTCCAGAAGTGAAAACATGGAACTCCCACCCTTTCATTAACCCGTTCCAGGCCAAAAAGCCTCCGGAACACCCCGGAACGGCCCGGAACGGGCACTAAACAAACAATAGTGCCGCAAAAAACACTGGGATGCATTACAGCCACTCCAGAACAACACTCCAGAATTGAAAACACGGAACTCCCACCCTTTTATTAACCCTTTCCAGGCCAAAAAGCCTCCGGAACACCACGGAACGGCCCGGAACGGGCACTAAACAAACAATAGTGCCGCAAAAAATACTGGGATGCATTACAGCCATTCCAGAACAACACTCCAGAAGTGAAAACACTGAACTCCCACCCTTTTATTAACCCTTTCCAGGCCAAAAAGCCTCCGGAACACCACGGAACGGCCCGGAACGGGCACTAAACAAACAATAGTGCTGCAAAAAACACTGGGATGCATTACAGCCACTCCAGAACAACACTCCAGAACTGAAAACACGGAACTCCCACCCTTTTATTAACCCTTTCCAGGCCAAAAAGCCTCCGGAACACCACGGAACGGCCCGGAACGGGCACTAAACAAACAATAGTGCCAAGAAAAACACTGGGATGCATTGCAGCCACTCTAGAACAACACTCCAGAAGTGAAAACATGGAACTCCCACCCTTTCATTAACCCGTTCCAGGCCAAAAAGCCTCCGGAACACCCCGGAACGGCCCGGAACGGGCACTAAACAAACAATAGTGCCGCAAAAAACACTGGGATGCATTACAGCCACTCCAGAACAACACTCCAGAATTGAAAACACGGAACTCCCACCCTTTTATTAACCCTTTCCAGGCCAAAAAGCCTCCGGAACACCCCGGAACGGCCCGGAACGGGCACTAAACAAACAATAGTGCCGCAAAAAATACTGGGATGCATTACAGCCATTCCAGAACAACACTCCAGAAGTGAAAACACGGAACTCCCACCCTTTTATTAACCCTTTCCAGGCCAAAAAGCCTCCGGAACACCACGGAACGGCCCGGAACGGGCACTAAACAAACAATAGTGCCAAGAAAAACACTGGGATGCATTGCAGCCACTCTAGAACAACACTCCAGAAGTGAAAACATGGAACTCCCACCCTTTCATTAACCCGTTCCAGGCCAAAAAGCCTCCGGAACACCCCGGAACGGCCCGGAACGGGCACTAAACAAACAATAGTGCCGCAAAAAACACTGGGATGCATTACAGCCACTCCAGAACAACACTCCAGAACTGAAAACACGGAACTCCCACCCTTTTATTAACCCTTTCCAGGCCAAAAAGCCTCCGGAACACCACGGAACGGCCCGGAACGGGCACTAAACAAACAATAGTGCCGCAAAAAACACTGGGATGCATTACAGCCATTCCAGAACAACACTCCAGAAGTGAAAACACTGAACTCCCACCCTTTTATTAACCCTTTCCAGGCCAAAAAGCCTCCGGAACACCACGGAACGGCCCGGAACGGGCACTAAACAAACAATAGTGCCGCAAAAAACACTGGGATACATTGCAGCTACTCCAGAACAACACTCCAGAAGTGAAAACACAGAACTCCCACCCTTTTATTAACCTGTTCCAGGCCAAAAAGCCTCCGGAACACCCCGGAACAGCCCGGAACGGGCACTAAACAAACAATAGTGCCGCAAAAAACAGTGGCACACATTACAGCCACTCCAGAACAACACTCCAGAAGTGAAAACATGGAACTCCCACCCTTTTATTAACCCTTTCCATGCCGAAAAGCCTCCGGAACACCACGGAACGGCCCGGAACGGGCACTAAACAAACAATAGTGCCGCAAAAAACACTGGGATGCATTGCAGCCACTCCAGAACAACATTCCAGAAGTGAAAACACGGAACTCCCACCCTTTCATTAACCCTTTCCAGGCCAAAAAGCCTCCGGAACAGCCCGGAACGGCCCGGAACGGGCACTAAACAAACAATAGTGCAGCAAAAAACACTGGGATGCATTGCAGCCACTCCAGAACAACACTCCAGAAGTAAAAAGATGGAACTCCCACCCTTTTATTAACCCTTTCCAGGCCAAAAAGCCTCCGGAACACCACGGAACGGCCCGGAACGGGCACTAAACAAACAATAGTGCCGCAAAAAACACTGGGATGCATTGCAGCCACTCCAGAACAACACTCCAGAACTGAAAACACGGAACTCCCACCCTTTTATTAACACTTTCCAGGCCAAATAGCCTCCGGAACACCCCGGAACGGCCCGGAACGGGCACTAAACAAACAATAGTGCCGCAAAAAACACTGGGATGCATTACAGCCACTCCAGAACAACATTCCAGAAGTGAAAACACGGAACTCCCACCCTTTCATTAACCCTTTCCAGGCCAAAAAGCCTCCGGAACACCACGGAACGGCCCGGAACGGGCACTAAACAAACAATAGTGCTGCAAAAAACACTGGGATGCTTTGCAGCCACTCCAGAACAACACTCCAGAAGTAAAAAGATGGAACTCCCACCCTTTTATTAACCCTTTCCAGGCCAAAAAGCCTCCGGAACACCACGGAACGGCCCGGAACGGGCACTAAACAAACAATAGTGCCGCAAAAAACACTGGGATGCATTACAGCCATTCCAGAACAACACTCCAGAAGTGAAAACACTGAACTCCCACCCTTTTATTAACCCTTTCCAGGCCAAAAAGCCTCCGGAACAGCACGGAATGGCCCGGAACGGGCACTAAACAAACAATAGTGCCGCAAAAAACACTGGGATACATTGCAGCCACTCCAGAACAACCCTCCAGAAGTGAAAACACAGAACTCCCACCCTTTTATTAACCTGTTCCAGGCCAAAAAGCCTCCGGAACACCACGGAACGGCCCGGAACGGGCACTAAACAAACAATAGTGCCGCAAAAAACACTGGGATGCATTGCAGCCACTCCAGAACAACACTCCAGAAGTAAAAAGATGGAACTCCCACCCTTTCATTAACCCTTTCCAGGCCAAAAAGCCTCCGGAACACCCCGGAATGGCCCGGAACGGGCACTAAACAAACAATAGTGCCGCAAAAAACACTGGGATGCATTACAGCCACTCCAGAACAACACTCCAGAAGTGAAAACACGGAACTCCCACCCTTTTATTAACCCTTTCCAGGCCAAAAAGCCTCCGGAACACCCCGGAATGGCCCGGAACGGGCACTAAACAAACAATAGTGCCGCAAAAAACACTGGGATGCATTGCAGCCACTCCAGAACAACACTCCAGAAGTGAAAACACAGAACTCCCACCCTTTTATTAACCCGTTCCAGGCCAAATAGCCTCCGGAACACCCCGGAACGGCCCGGAACGGGCACTAAACAAACAATAGTGTCGCAAAAAACACTGGGATGCATTACAGCCACTCCAGAACAACACTCCAGAAGTGAAAACACGGAACTCCCACCCTTTTATTAACCCTTTCCAGGCCAAAAAGCCTCCGGAACACCCCGGAATGGCCCGGAACGGGCACTAAACAAACAATAGTGCCGCAAAAAACACTGGGATGCATTGCAGCCACTCCAGAACAACACTCCAGAAGTGAAAACACAGAACTCCCACCCTTTTATTAACCCGTTCCAGGCCAAATAGCCTCCGGAACACCCGGAACGGCCCGGAACGGGCACTAAACAAACAATAGTGTCGCAAAAAACACTGGGATGCATTACAGCCACTCCAGAACAACACTCCAGAAGTGAAAACACGGAACTCCCACCCTTTTATTAACCCTTTCCAGGCCAAAAAGCCTCCGGAACACCCCGGAATGACCCGGAACGGGCACTAAACAAACAATAGTGCCGCAAAAAACACTGGGATGCATTGCAGCCACTCCAGAACAACACTCCAGAAGTGAAAACACAGAACTCCCACCCTTTTATTAACCCGTTCCAGGCCAAATAGCCTCCGGAACACCTCGAACGGCCCGGAACGGGCACTAAACAAACAATAGTGTCGCAAAAAACACTGGGATGCATTACAGCCACTCCAGAACAACACTCCAGAAGTGAAAACACTGAACTCCCACCCTTTTATTAACCCTTTCCAGGCCAAAAGCCTCCGGAACACCACGGAACGGCCCGGAACGGGCACTAAACAAACAATAGTGCCGTCAAAAACACTGGGATGCATTGCAGCCACTCTAGAACAACACTCCAGAAGTGAAAACACGGAACTCCCACCCTTTCATTAACCCGTTCCAGGCCAAAAAGCCTCCGGAATACCCCGGAACGGCCCGGAACGGGCACTACACAAACAATAGTGCCGCAAAAAACAGTGGCACGCATTGCAACCACTCCAGAACAACACTCCAGAAGTGAAAACATGGAACTCCCACACTTTTATTAACCCGTTCTAGGCCAAAAATCCTCTGGAACACCCCGGAACGGCCCGGAACGAGTTAATAAAAGTGTGAGAGTCCCATGTTTTCACTTCTGAAATACTGTTCTGGAGGGTCTGTAATACATCCCAGTGATTTCTGTCGTACTATAGTTCGTTTAATGCGCATTTCGGGGTGTTCCGGAGGCTTTTTGGCCTGGAAAGGGTTAATAAAAGGGTGGGCATTCCGTGTTTTCACTTCTGGAGTGTTGTTCTGGAGTGGCTGTTTGCATTTGGCTGGTGACCAATGCTCCCTCTAAGCTATGGGGTCCTGTGAGCAAAAATTCTACTTTGTGAGCGCCTGACATTAAAGGTGTTAGCGAGCAATTTGGCTACTGCATAAACTAGTTTGCTCTGGAGCCATCCTTCCTGAGCTAAGTCAAAAATGTGTGAGCCGGAGGCTAAAAAACGGAGCTAGCTCACACTAACCCAGCTTAGAGGGAACACTGCTGGTGACACTGAGGGACAGCAATGCTAGGAATGTTTCTTTTTTGGAGAACTGACATTGTTTTAAGTGCTAGTCTTGCCCATCTCCTTGTACACAAAGTACAGACGAAGCTGATACAGAATCCGACCATTGGTCCATCAAGGTCAGTATCTGTCAGACTCCTGCAGCAATCAGTTCCCAATAGCTTTCATCCAAAGAAGTAAAGTTTATTGAGACAGATGATAGTATGCAGATATCTTATACATCCTGTGTTAGAACTGGCCAAAAGCGTGTGAAACAAACAGTTGTACATAATTCAAGTCCTAGGGCCAACGAGGGCCCAGGTAGAAGCCCACCAAACTAACAGACATTAATTCCCAGGAGAAAAACCACACCAGGCACTGAAGGTCAAGCAGAGATAAGAGAAACAGTGAAGCCACAGCAGAATCGAAAGTGAACATTCCAAGGTCATCTCACCCCCATGGCAGCAGGGCTAGAGAGAGGCCTGCCTGACAGTATCATCTACGCAAAGTGACGTTTCTGAGGGTAGCCGGAGTCACTGCCTCCATTTAGGCTGGGGGAGGGTTGTCCACTTTGGATCGGGAAATTTCTGGAGATTTGGGGGTGGAGTCTGGGAAAGGCGGGGTTTATGGAGAGGAGGAAACTCAGGTAGCCATGCCAGTCTCCTGTAGAACAGCTAGATCCAAGTCTGGTGGCACCTTAGGGACAAATGAGATTTTGTTGGATTGGCCGTGGCTCTCCAGGGTCTCAGGCAGGGTTACCAGCTCTGGGTGGGGATATACCTGGAGGTTTTCGGGGTGGAGCCTGTGGAGGTCAGGCTTTCGGGAGGGGAGAGACTTCAGTGGGGTACAATGCCACAGAGAGTCCACCTTCCAAAGTGGCCATATTTCCCAGGTGAAGTGATCTATGTTGCCTGGAGATCAGTTGTAACAGCGGGAGATCCCCAGCCACTATCTGGAGGTTGGCAACCCTAGTCTCAGGCTGAGGTCTTTCCCATCCCCAACTATCTGGTCCTTTTAACTGGAAATGGTAGGGATTGAACCTGGGACCTTCTGCATGACAAGCAGGGGCTCTGCCACTGAGCCACAGCCCCTCCCCTGTCCTCAGCTTCTATTCTCCATCCTAAAACTTGTATCTACTACAAAAATACTACAAGGCTGCACAGTCCTTTCTTCACAAGGTGGCCGATCTTCTTCTGAACCTTCTTACTCTTTGCGGGAATGGGGGGTACAAAACAATATGAATGTACCCTTGCTAATATTTTTTTCCAACCTGATATATACCCAGAGGACTATCATTTTATTCAGATACCTGCATCTTTCCCATTGTTGTGTTAAGGTGGAAATCACTTCTGGAGTGTTGTTCTGGAGTGGCTGCAATGCGTACCACTTTTTTTTGCATCACTATTGTTTGTTTAGTGCCCGTTATGGGCCATTCCGGGCGTTCTGGAGGCTTTTTGGCCTGGAAAGGGTTAATAAAAGGGTGGGAGTTCCGTGTTTTCACTTCTGGAGTGTTGTTCTGGAGTGGCTGTAATGCGTGCCACTGTTTTTTGCGGCACTATTGTTTGTTTAGTGCCCGTTCCGGGCCGTTCCGTGGTGTTCCGGAGGCTTTTTGGCCTGGAAAGGGTTAATAAAAGTGTGGGAGTTCCATCTTTTCACTTCTGGAGTGTTGTTCTGGAGTGGCTGCAATGCATCCCAGTGTTTTTTTGCAGAACTATTGTTTGTTTAGTGCCCGTTCCGGGCCGTTCCGGGTGTTCCGGAGGCTTTTGGCCTGGAAAGGGTTAATAAAAGGGTGGGAGTTCAGTGTTTTCACTTCTGGAGTGTTGTTCTGGAATGGCTGTAATGCATCCCAGTGTTTTTTGCGGCACTATTGTTTGTTTAGTGCCCGTTCCGGGCCGTTCCGTGGTGTTCCGGAGGCTTTTTGGCCTGGAACGGGTTAATAAAAGGGTGGGAGTTCTGTGTTTTCACTTCTGGAGTGTTGTTCTGGAGTGGCTGAAATGTGTGCCACTGGTTATTGCAGCACTATTGTTTGTTTAGTGCCCGTTCCGGGCTGTTCCAGGCTGTTCCGGAGGATTTTGGCCTGGAAAAGGTTAATAAAAGGGTGGGAGTTCCGTGTTTTCAGTTCTGGAGTGTTGTTCTGGAGTGGCTGTAATGCATCCCAGTGTTTTTTGCGGCACTATTCTTTGTTTAGTTCCCGTTCCGGGCCGTTCCATGGTGTTCTGGAGGCTTTTTGGCCTGGAACGGGTTAATAAAAGGGTGGGAGTTCCACGTTTTCACTTCTGGAATGTTGTTCCGGAGTGGCTGAAATGCGTACCACTGGTTTTTGCGGCACTATTGTTTGTTTAGTGCCCGTTCCGGGCCGTTCCGGGGTGTTCCGGTGGATTTTTGGCCTGGAAAGGGTTAATAAAAGGGTGGGAGTTCCATGTTTTCAGTTCTGGAGTGTTGTTCTGGAGTGGCTGTAATGCATCCCAGTGTTTTTTCCGGCACTATTGTTTGTTTAGTGCCCGTTCCGGGCCGTTCCGTGGTGTTCCGGAGGCTTTTTGGCCTGGAACGGGTTAATAAAAGGGTGGGAGTTCTGTGTTTTCACTTCTGGAGTGTTGTCCTAGAGTGGCTGCAATGCGTGCCACTGTTTTTTGCGGCACTATTGTTTGTTTAGTGCCCGTTCCGGGTCGTTCCGGGGTGCTCCGGAGGCTTTTTGTCCTGAAACAGGTTAATAAAAGAGTGGGAGTTCCATGTTTTCACTTCTGGAGTGTTGTTCTGGAGTGGCTGCAATGCGTACCACTTTTTTTTGCATCACTATTGTTTGTTTAGTGCCCGTTCCGGGCCGTTCCGGGGTGCTCCGGAGGCTTTTTGGCCTGGAAAGGGTTAATGAAAGGGTGGGAGTTCCGTGTTTTCAGTTCTGGAGTGTTGTTCTGGAGTGGCTGTAATGCATCCCAGTGTTTTTTGCGGCACTATAGTTTGTTTAGTGACTGTTCCGGGCCGTTCTGGGGTGTTCCGGAGGCTTTTTGGCCTGGAAAGGGTTAATAAAAGGGTGGGAGTTCCGTGTTTTCAGTTCTGGAGTGTTGTTCTGGAGTGGCTGTAATGCATCCCAGTGTTTTTTGCGGCACTATTGTTTGTTTAGTGCCCGTTCCGGGCCGTTCTGCGGTGTTCCGGAGGCTTTTTGGCCTGGAAAGGGTTAATGAAAGGGTGGGAGTTCCGTGTTTTCAGTTCTGGAGTGTTGTTCTGGAGTGGCTGTAATGCATCCCAGTGTTTTTTGCGGCACTATTGTTTATTTAGTGCCCGTTCCGGGTCGTTCCGGGCCGTTCCGGCTTTTACCCTGTCCCTAGTTCAAAAGAATCTATTCTTCGGCGCTCGGCTCCTTAC
>JAPDNY010000348.1:0-49008 GCA_029375565.1 Gekko gecko | reverse complement strand
TTTTTAAAAATATTTTTATTTATAGATTTTTTGTTCAAACATATACACATCAAAAACCGCAAGAAAAAAGGACCACATGTAGTAGAAAAATAAGATAAACAAACAAACAAAAAAACTGAAACAAAAACACAACAAAAGGAAAAAAATTACAAAGTTCCGTTATCCTTTTTGATAGTATACATTTGTTAATGTCCGATGCTGGTAACATATCAAAATAAAGTTGGAATGGATGTGGGTAGTTCTTCATGCTTTCTTTTCAATCCATTCATATATTTTTCTCCATCTATTTACATATACTAAGTCGTCTCTGCCTGAAAGTATTAGGTTTAATTTATCTGATTCAGCTATCTCCAGAATATTGCCTATTATTTCTTCTATATTGGGGAGTTTATCTTTTTTCCAACTTTTAGCTACTGCAATTCTTGCTGTTGTAATTAAATAAAGAATGATTCTTTGATCCTCCCTCTTAATTTCTACCGGTAATATGTTAAGTAAAAAAATTTCTGGTTTTAAATCTAGCTTTATTCTAGTGACTTCTTCAATTATTTTTTGATCATTTTCCAAAAGCTTCTAATTTTCTCACAATTCCACCAAATATGTAAATAGGTTCCTACCTCTTTTTTGCACCTCCAGCAAATATCAGATGATTTTTTTATAAAATTTTGCAATTTTATCCGGTGTCCAATGCCACCTACAAAACATCTTATAAATGTTTTCTTTATAATTTGTGGCTTTAAGGAGTTTAAGTGATTTCCAAAGTCTAGACCACTGTTCTAATGTAATATTTTGTCCTATATCCCTCATCCAAAGAACCATGTTTGGCTTTACAGTTTCTTCTACTACTCTGTTAGCAGGAAATTACACACTTTTGTATTAGTTTATCCGCTGATGACAGCCAGATTTTATCTAATTGAGAATATGTGCTCGTGAAATTTATCTGTTTATCTTTGCTGTATCTAGACTTTAGTTGAATTTTCTCCCAATTAGTTAAATTTGCATTTTGAATCTCTCATGAATCAAAGGGTTTTAATTCTTTATTTTCTGTCAATAATGTTTCATATGTTAATTTTTTATCTTTTGACCTTAACGATGGTGACTTAAATGCTTCTACAGGGGAAATCCATTTCGGTATTTTATGATAATACCTCCTTTTGATTTCTCTCCATATTTTAATCAAAGGGCCTCTTACCACATGATTTTCAAATATTTGTTGGCTTTTATCTAGGTTATACCAAATATGTGCGTGCCAACCCATGGGCAGATCATGTCCTTCTAATTTTAACATTCTTTCTTCTTCTAATTGAATCCAATCTTTTATCCACCCCATTGCTGCTGCTTGGTAATATAAGTTCCAGTTTGGAAAACCAAGGCCCCCATTTTCCTTCCTATCTGTGAGTAGTCTTCTGTTAATTCTTGGTTTCTTGGCGTGCCATATAAAGGCTTTGCCCACTCGATTTAGCTCTTCAAAAAAGGTTTTATTTGTTAGAATAGGAAGGCATTGGGCCACAAATAAAAAGCGTGGCAGGATATTCATTTTAACTGTAGCAATTCTGCCCATAAATGAGATATGTAGGTCATGCCATCTACTAAGATCTTTCTTTATCTCTTCTAGAAGTTTTATATAGTTGTTTTTATACAAGTTTTTATTGTTATTTGTCATGATTATTCCTAAATATTTAATTTTCTCGACTATCTGAATATCCGTAATACTTTGTAACTTAATTATTTGTGTTGTTGTACAGTTTTTAACTATAATTTTTGTTTTCTTTGTATTAATTTTTAAGCCCGCTATTTGGCCATATTCTTGCAGATCTTTCCATAAATATGGCAACACTTTAATTGATTCTTCCAAGATAAATACCAGGTCGTCTGCGAATGCCTGGAGTTTGTATTGCTCTTTTTTTATTTTTGTTCCCGTTATATTCTCGTTATTTCTCACTAAGTCATTTAGTGCTTCTAAACCAAAAATGAATAATAACGGAGACAGGGGACATCCCTGCCTAGTACCTTTTTGTATTGGAATATTATTTGTTAATTCTCCATTAACAATAATTTTTGCATATTGTTCTTCATATATGGCTTTAATTGAGTTTAAAAAATTTTCTCCACAGTTCCACCATGCAAGTTTCTGTTTTAAGTATTCCCAGCTGATGTTGTCGAAAGCCTTCACTGCATCTAAGAAGATTAACGCAACCTGCTTTCCCGGATTCTGCTCATAATACTCTAATATATTAATTATATTCCTTATATTGTTTCTAATCTGCCTTTTTGGAATGAAACCTGACTGATCATTATGAATAATTTCTGCTATAATCTTCTTAAACCTATTTGCCAAAATCGTTGCAAAGATTTTATAATCTACGTTCAAAAAGAGCAGTTTCTGTCAGAGCTCTCTCAGCCCCGCCTACCTCACAGAGTGTCTGTTGTGGGGAGGGGAAGGGAAAGGAGTTTGTCAGCTGCTCTGAGACTCCCTTGGGTAGTGAAGGGTGGGGTATAAATCCAATCTCCTTCCTTTTCTTCTTCTTCTATGGCAGCTATTTTGTGGCAGTGCCCACAATAGTGTGTTAGAAGGTGCCCGCAAGTTTTAAAAAGTTTGGGGACCTCTGGTCTAGCCACTATGCCCCAGAAAAGAGATAACAGAGGATGTGGGACTAACATAGTAAGGAGAAGCTGAGCACTGTAGAAGCCCTGCAACACATAACATACAAGAAACTTACATCATCAACCTTGGGCGGTTTCATTTTCCTTCCAATCCCAGAAGCTCATAGCTATATAATCTTGAGAAGCGGAAAATCTCCAGATATTCTATTTGGAACCAAAAATTAAAAGGACTGATATGTACTAAGCCACACCCAATGTAATTTTCAAATCATTATCTTTGAGTTAAGGAGAGAACAGTTTCCAGAGTTTAGGGGAGTATGTGGTTACTTAATACGGGCATTTTATAGTAGTTCCTGAGAGTCGCAAACACAGGGAACGCCAGCCAAATGCGGAAAGCTGTATCGATCGTTTGCAGGCCACAAGGGCAGATTCGGTCAGAATATATCTAGCCAGCAAACCTGCCCTGTAAAACCATGGAAGGAATGCCTTCTGTGGTGGTTTCAAATCTGATGGGGTATGTCTCTAATAAACCAAATCAAAAACCAAAGATATAACTTTGGTGAAAAAAACAGGAGCTATTACTAATGTGCTCGTGTAGCTCGCTGCACTTTTACTTCTGATGCACCAAAATGCAGAATCTTTGCACATCTGCTGGACTCCTGTTCTTTTCTACTGCTACAGAAAGACTAACGCAGCTACCCATCTTCATCTCTGCGCTGTCATTAACACCACGCAAGAGAAGAAGAAGAAAAAGATTAGATTTACACCCTGCCCTTCACTACCCGAAGAAGTCTCAGAGCAGCTTACAATCTCCTTTCCCTTCCCCTCCCCACAACAGACACCCTGTGAGGTGGGCGGGGCTGGGAGAGCTCTTGACAAAAACGGCTCTTTTTCAAGAACAGCTCTGACAGAACTATGGCTTGCCCGAGGTCATCCAGCAGCTGCAAGTGGAGGAGTGGGGAATCAAACCCTGTTCTTCCAGATTAGAGTCCGTGCACTTAACCACCACACCAAACCACTGCTCTTGAGAACTGTGACTGACCCAAGATCATACCAGCAGCTGCATGTGGAAGAGTGGGGGAATCAAATCTGGTTCTCCCAGATTAAGGTCCATGCACTTAACCACTGCACCAAACTGGCCCTCTGGCTAGTTGGCAATCGGGAAGAAAATAAGGCCGCACCGGCAGGTAGGAGAAAAAGGTGCAAGGCAGAGCAGTTTATTTGACCTTTTAGATCCCAAAATGTTTCGCTACAAGACAAAGTTTTAACAGGCACAATTACATCAATGTTATATCAATTAAGAACATAAGAACATAAGAGAAGCCAGTGTTGAATCAGGCCAATGGCCCATCTAGTCCAACACTCTGTCACACAGCGGCCAAAATATACCAGGTGCCATCAGGAGGTCCACCAGTGGGGCCAGGACATTGGAAGCCCTCCCACTGCTGCCCCCTCCAGCACCAAGAATAGAGTGCATCACCTGCCCCAGACTGAGAGTTCCCATCTATACCCTGTGGCTAAGAGCCATTGATGGACTTCTGCTCCATATGAATGAATTAGAATGAGCATACATAACCGAATATACCTAGAAGAAGAGATTGGATTTATACCGCACGCTTCATTACCAGAAGGAGTCTCAGAGCGGCTCCTTTCCATTCCCCTCCCCACAACAGGCACTCTGTGTGACAGGTGGGGCTGACTGCTCTTGAGGGAACAGCTCTGGGAGGACTTGTGACTGACCTAAGGTCACACCAGCAGCTGCATGTGGAGGAGTGGGGAATCAAACCCGGTTCTCCCAGATTAGAGTCCCTGCACTCCTAACCACAACACTATAGAATATGTTAGGTTCCCTATAGCATGCTCAGAGTGTGTCTTAAATAATTTTTTAAAAATAACTTTAAACTTTTTCAAGGACAGCTCTGACAGTACTATGGCTTGCCCAAGGTCATCCAGCAGCTGCAAGTGGAGGAGGAATGGGGAATCAAATCCAGTTCTCCCAGATAAGAGTCCACGAATTTAACCACCACACCAAACTGGCTGAAAGAAGAAGAGATTGGATTTATACCCTGCCCTTCACTACCTGAAGGAGTCTCAGAGCGGCTCATAAACTCCTTTCCCTTTCCCTTCCCCTCCCCACAACAGACACCCTGTGAGGTAGAAGAAGAAGAAGAGATTGGATTTATACCCCGCCCTTCACTACCTGAAGGAGTCTGAGAGCGGCTCATAAACTCCTTTCCCTTCCCCTCCCCACAACAGACAACCTGTGAGGTAGAAGAAGAAGAAGAGATTGGATTTATACCCTGCCCTTCACTACCTGAAGGAGTCTCAGGGCGGCTTACAAACTCCCTTCCCCTTCCCCTCCACACAACAGACACCCTGTGAGGTAGGCGGGGCTGAGAGAGCTTTGACAGAAACGTCTCTTTCTCAAGGACTGCTGTGCCAGAGCTTGTGACTGACCCAAGGTCACATCAGCAGGTGCAAGTGGAGGAGTGGGGGAATCAAACCTGGTTCTCCCAGGTTAGAGTCCGCGCACTTAACCACTGTACGAGTAAAATGGCTGCCGCGTCTTTCCTTCAGTCACACAGTGAAGATCTTTGTGCTACTAGGTCCAGTATTGTGGTTGTTTCCTCCCCACCCATTCCTACAGCTCACCACGCAACAATGTGTGAAATATGGAGGTCGGCTGGCATGGTGAGGCCTCCCACCATTCAAGGTAGCAGGACAAGCAAGAGTGAGAAGGGGAAAAAAGTGATTGTGCACTGGGTGAAGAGTATGATATTTTATTAAGGAGCTTCAGCATTTCTTTTCTCATTCTCTTTTTTTCCTTTTCTTCCTCGATTCTTTCTTGGTGCAGCCCTCTTTTCTGCACAGGATAGCCAAAGAGACAGCCACCACTGTGAAGATGTCTTTTGTCTTTTTGTGAAACTTGCGACGCTTGATATTTAAACTGTGGATTGTTCTAATACGTGTGTGTTCATTGGCGTTTTCTTTCTTTATCGTAATTGGCTCATCGTTTCCAATGCTTAAATCCTAGACAGCACAACTTTGGAACAGCTTCTGTGATTATTTGTCCAGGTCTTGTTTTTATTTTTTAATGTATTTATATGTATAATGCATAAGGTCCAACAATTACTAGAGGTTGTTTTATTAGTTGTTGTAGATTTTCTGGGTCTTGGCATTGGTAGGAGCTGATTTTTCGCCAGTAGCTGTGACTGGCATCCTCAGGGGGTATAACACAGAAAGACGGAATACTCTCTGTGTCAAGGTGAGCAGAAAAATGGTAGGCAGGTAATTTATCGAAGGCTTTCACGGCCAGAGTTCATTAGTTGCTGTAGATTTTCCGGGTTGTGTGGCCGTGGTCTTGGCATTGGTAGGACCTGACGTTTTGCCAGTAGCTGTGACTGGCATCCTCAGAGGTATCACGCAGAAAGACGGAGTACCCTCTGTGTCAAGGTGAGCAGAAAAATGGTAGTCAGGTAATTTATATTGACTCCGGAAGGTGGGGTAGGGCTGAGTCATTATCATGTAGGAGTTCCCCAGGCTGTGAAACATGCTAATGGAGGAGCTTTCCAGAGGAGGTTAGAGGATTGAAATAAAGTAATGATACATATAAATTCGGACAACTGAATTATCAAAATAAAATCCTGAAGCAAATTATAGAGATAATTATCTTTGCTTAAGGCAGGACACACAAATATAATCACAGTGTCTGTTCCATATGGCTTCATGCTTGTAAAATCCTCATTTTTTAAATAATGCTGCTAACTTTATAGGTAAATAAAATTCTTTAGTTTCAGGTCTTTTATTGGTAAACACGATGGATGGCCCTTACTCTCGCTTAGATCGAATGAGCAATAAACTGGATTATGCAGAGATGAGCCTTAAGACTGTAAAGCGGGAATTATCATATACATCTCTTCTTTTTTGAAGGATCTGCTAGCATCCTTTACTGATGGAGACCAGGATGTCTTCTTTGAACTCTGGGAAGAGCACGTCCCTCCTTCCATCCGGGACAACGAGGCCGTCGCCCAGAAGCTGGAGTTCTACCTTCACATCCATTTTGCCATCGTCCTCTTAAAACGCAGCGTGGGGAAGCTGCCTTCTGGCTCATCTCCTTGTTACGTACGTACCTTTGATTCTCTCTTAAATCAGCCACGCTGCCTTTTTAAAAATCTGCCTTGAACAACAGGTGCATTTCCATGTCTGCATACAGCCCGTTAGCATCGTGCCGCCGCTTTCCAAGGACACTTTCAGTTCAGGGTTGCAGATCTTTTTTTTTTTTTTTTTGAAACAAAATTTTATTGGAACACATTCAACATTGCTAAACATCGTTACCAATACAATTAAAAAAATTACATCCCATCCCCCCACCCACCCCTAATAGGCTTCCAACACTGCTAATAACAAAAAAAAAGAATTAAAAGGTAATCAAGTTTAAACTTGCATCAATCGACAAACCAGGTAACACAATTCTAATATGTAAAAACCTGACTCTTTCAAACCTAGTTTCCAAAAGGTACAGTACAATCCGGTATTTGTTTCCTTTCTCATTCAATGTCAATACGAATCAAGATTGTACATTTTCCCTTTCATTCTATATTCAGTTTCCATGTAGAATTTCAGGCCTTCCCAGTCTTTTAGATATTGTTCTGCCATTTGTCCATTTAGTTTTTTCGTCATTTTGTCCATTTCGGCTAGGAACAGCAGTTTCCTTAACCAGTCTTGTATATCTGGCACCTTCTCCGCTTTCCATTGTTGAGCAAAAGCCATTCAGGGTTGCAGATCTGACCTCCTTCTTGACGCACAAATCTGTGCCTGTGTGCTCCCGTGGCCAAATTGGAAACGCACAGTCGGAGTCCAACGAGTTAGATAAGTATCTGTTTAATGCATTGAAAAAGGGAATGCAGCGACTGAGCGCCTTAGCACCTCAGCCATTCCAAAGCTGTATTCAGCCATCACCAGGAAGGGCCGAAGGTTTTATACCCCGAATGACATCACATATAGTTTACACATTAAAGAGTCTCTAATTGGTACCAACATCATAGAAACATTATTGGACTCAGTGCATCTCTCGGTGGTGTCAGTAATTACACTTGTTTACCTTGTCTTCAGAACATTGGGGACGTTAGAGAACACGGGGTCCTTCCTGGGCTCGCGTGTGGAGAGCTAGCTGATAAGGGCTGTGAATCACATTAATTAATTTATTTTTATTTATTATTTCAATTTATACCCCGCCCTCCCCCTGCAAGCAGGCTCAAAACTTCACTCTCGGCGGCCTTGCCACTTCTAAATAACATTCCATTCTTACTGCATCCCAGGGCTATTTCTGGGCAGGAGCGCACAGGAACGGCGTTCTGGCTGGCTCCTGAGTTGGCCACGCCCAGCAGGAACTCATTAGCATAATAGGCCACACCCAACAGCAGAAACTCATCAGGACTGGTGTCCCGGCTCGGGACTCGGAGAGCTGCCCCCGGACGGCAGGGGCCACGCCAGAAGAGACTCCCCGCCCCCGAGAAGCCAACAAGACCGGCCCCAAGGCCTGCCAAACCCCGCGAGTCCCGCCGCCCGGGAAAAGCCCGCCCTGACACTTGCCTGCTTGCAGGAGGCTCCGGCGGGTCCGGGGCGAGCGAGACCGAGACGCCGCGCCCCGTGAGGCGCGGGGCGCGAGACGGCCAGCACCTGAGCGCTTGGAAGCGACGGAGAGTCAGTGGGCCGGAAGCGGGCCCCACCCGGGAGCCACGGAACGCCGGAGAAGCAGAGGCGGGTCTCCCGCACTCCTGAGCCCGGGGAGAGCCAATGGGGAATCGAAGGGGCAGAAGGACGGGTGGCAACACTAATGGGAGGACGCGGGGCGGTGGTTGGAGGTGGAGCAGGATGTGGTGCGGGAATAAAAGGGGGAAGGTGGATGGAGGCCGGGGAGGAGAGATTGACTGACAAAGGGAAGGCTAGCTGAGCCTCCGTTGCCCAGAGAGAAAGAGAGAGGGGCGGAGACGCTAGCCGGAGACCCTGAGTCAACTAGGGGAGGTCCTTGCCTTGAGACTGGAGACAACCAGAACGGTGGCAGAACTCCCCTATCTGAGGCCTCCAGAACCACAGACCCTGCGTTCCCACCCACCGGAATCCTGCTCGGCCTCCCTGGGCGCCCCGGGAGGATTAACAAGGCGGGGTAGAAGTGCACGCCCTGCAGGGGGCGCCACAACTGGCTACATTAGGGGGTGTGTGGCCTAACATGCAAAGGAGTTCCTGCTCCGAAAAAAAGCCCTGGGTTTTGACAACAAACAAGGTAAACAGAATAAGAAGCAAAAGGTGGGTGTGGCTCGATGACCACACTTCTAGTAACATGGGGGTGTGTGGCCTGTTATGCTAATGAGTTCCTGCTGGGCTTTTTCTACAAAAAGAGTCTTGCTGCATCCTAATTCCTTCTACAGAGGCTTCTTATACACAGTGATGCCGATATAAAATATACATTCCGCTATACGTTTCTCTGATCAAAAGATTCTAGCTTTACATACCAAGATCTGGATCTATTATAATTAAACTTTCGAAGGCACAGTGACAGCTGCCAATATGTAAACGTGTCTGAGGCAATTTCAGACCCCACATTCAGAAAAACATTCGTTTTTCCCTTGTTTGGTGCCAGTTTGGTGTAGTGGTTAAGTGCGCGGGACTCTAATCTGGGAGAACCGGGTTTGGTTCCCCCATTCCTCCGCTTGCACCTGCTGAGATGACCTTGGGCAAGCTGTAGTTCTGATAAGAGCTGTTCTTGAAAAAAAGCTGTTTCTGTCAGAAGTTCTCTCAGCCCCACCTGCCTCACAGGGTGTCTGTTATGGGGAGGGGAAGGGAAAGGAGTTTGTCAGCCGCTCTGAGACGCCTTTGGGCAGTGGAGGGTGGGGTATAAATCCAATCTCTTCTTCTTCTTCTACCTCACAGGGTGTCTGTTGTGGGGAGGGGAAGGGAAAGGAGTTTGTAAGCCACTCTGAGACTCCTTTGGGCAGTGGAGGGTGGGGTATAAATCCAATCTCTTCTCTTCTTCTACCTCACAGGGTGTCTGTTGTGGGGAGGGGAAGGGAAAGGAGTTTGTAAGCCGCTCTGAGACTCCTTTGGGCAGTGGAGGGTGGGGTATAAATCCAATCTCTTCTCTTCTTCTACCTCGCAGGGTGTCTGTTGTGGGGAGGGGAAGGGAAAGGAGTTTGTCAGCCGCTCTGAGACTCCTTTGGGCAGTGGAGGGTGGGGTATAAAGCCAATCTCTTCTTCTTCTTCTACCTCACAGGGTGTCTGTTGTGGGGAGGGGAAGGGAAAGGAGTTTGTAAGCCGCTCTGAGACTCCCTTGGGTCGTGAAGGGCAGGGTATAAATCCAATCTCTTCTTCTTCTTCTACCTCACAGGGTGTCTATTGTGGGGAGAGGAAGGGAAAGGAGTTTGTTAGCCGCTCTGAGACTCCTTTGGGCAGTGAAGGGCGGGGGATAAATCCAATCTCTTCTCTTCTTCTACCTCACAGGGTGTCTGTTGTGGGGAGGGGAAGGGAAAGGAGTTTGTTAGCCGCTCTGAGACTCCCTTGGGTCGTGAAGGGTGGGGTATAAATCCAATCTCTTCTTCTTCTTCTACCTCACAGGGTGTCAATTGTGGGGAGAGGAAGGGAAAGGAGTTTGTTAGCCGCTCTGAGACTCCTTTGGGCAGTGAAGGGCGGGGGATAAATCCAATCTCTTCTCTTCTTCTACCTCACAGGGTGTCTGTTGTGGGGAGGGGAAGGGAAAGGAGTTTGTTAGCCGCTCTGAGACTCCCTTGGGTCGTGAAGGGTGGGGTATAAATCCAATCTCTTCTTCTTCTTCTACCTCACAGGGTGTCTATTGTGGGGAGAGGAAGGGAAAGGAGTTTGTTAGCCGCTCTGAGACTCCTTTGGGCAGTGAAGGGCAGGGGATAAATCCAATCTCTTCTCTTCTTCTACCTCACAGGGTGTCTGTTGTGGGGAGGGGAAGGGAAAGGAGTTTGTAAGCCGCTCTGAGACTCCTTTGGGCAGTGGAGGGTGGGGTATAAATCCAATCTCTTCTCTTCTTCTACCTCACAGGGTGTCTGTTGTGGGGAGGGGAAGGGAAAGGAGTTTGTCAGCCGCTCTGAGACTCCTTTGGGCAGTGGAGGGTGGGGTATAAAGCCAATCTCTTCTTCTTCTTCTACCTCGCAGGGTGTCTGTTGTGGGGAGGGGAAGGGAAAGGAGTTTGTAAGCCGCTCTGAGACTCCTTTGGGCAGTGGAGGGTGGGGTATAAATCCAATCTCTTCTCTTCTTCTACCTCACAGGGTGTCTGTTGTGGGGAGGGGAAGGGAAAGGAGTTTGTCAGCCGCTCTGAGACTCCTTTGGGCAGTGGAGGGTGGGGTATAAAGCCAATCTCTTCTTGTTCTTCTTCTACCTCACAGGGTGTCTGTTGTGGGGAGGGGAAGGGAAAGGAGTTTGTCAGCCGCTCTGAGACTCCTTTGGGCAGTGGAGGGTGGGGTATAAATCCAATCTCTTCTCTTCTTCTACCTCGCAGGGTGTCTGTTGTGGGGAGGGGAAGGGAAAGGAGTTTGTAAGCCGCTCTGAGACTCCTTTGGGCAGTGGAGGGTGGGGTATAAATCCAATCTCTTCTCTTCTTCTACCTCGCAGGGTGTCTGTTGTGGGGAGGGGAAGGGAAAGGAGTTTGTAAGCCGCTCTGAGACTACTTTGGGCAGTGGAGGGTGGGGTATAAAGCCAATCTCTTCTTCTTCTTCTACCTCACAGGGTGTCTGTTGTGGGGAGGGGAAGGGAAAGGAGTTTGTAAGCCGCTCTGAGACTCCTTTGGGCAATGGAGGGTGGGGTATAAAGCCAATCTCTTCTTCTTCTTCTACCTCACAGGGTGTCTGTTGTGGGGAGGGGAAGGGAAAGGAGTTTGTCAGCCGCTCTGAGACTCCTTTGGGCAGTGGAGGGTGGGGTATAAATCCAATCTCTTCTCTTCTTCTACCTCACAGGGTGTCTGTTGTGGGGAGGGGAAGGGAAAGGAGTTTGTCAGCCGCTCTGAGACGCCTTTGGGCAGTGGAGGGTGGGGTATAAAGCCAATCTCTTCTTCTTCTTCTACCTCACAGGGTGTCTGTCGTGGGGAGGGGAAGGGAAAGGAGTTTGTAAGCCGCTCTGAGACTCCTTTGGGCAGTGGAGGGTGGGGTATAAAGCCAATCTCTTCTTCTTCTTCTACCTCACAGGGTGTCTGTTGTGGGGAGGGGAAGGTAAAGGAGTTTGTAAGCCGCTCTGAGACTCCTTTGGGCAGTGGAGGGCGGGGGATAAATCCAATCTCTTCTCTTCTTCTACCTCACAGGGTGTCTGTTGTGGGGAGGGGAAGGGAAAGGAGTTTGTCAGCCGCTCTGAGACTCCTTTGGGCAGTGGAGGGTGGGGTATAAAGCCAATCTCTTCTTCTTCTTCTACCTCGCAGGGTGTCTGTTGTGGGGAGGGGAAGGGAAAGGAGTTTGTAAGCCGCTCTGAGACTCCTTTGGGCAGTGGAGGGTGGGGTATAAATCCAATCTCTTCTCTTCTTCTACCTCACAGGGTGTCTGTTGTGGGGAGGGGAAGGGAAAGGAGTTTGTCAGCCGCTCTGAGACTCCTTTGGGCAGTGGAGGGTGGGGTATAAAGCCAATCTCTTCTTCTTCTTCTTCTACCTCACAGGGTGTCTGTTGTGGGGAGGGGAAGGGAAAGGAGTTTGTCAGCCGCTCTGAGACTCCTTTGGGCAGTGGAGGGTGGGGTATAAATCCAATCTCTTCTCTTCTTCTACCTCGCAGGGTGTCTGTTGTGGGGAGGGGAAGGGAAAGGAGTTTGTAAGCCGCTCTGAGACTCCTTTGGGCAGTGGAGGGTGGGGTATAAATCCAATCTCTTCTCTTCTTCTACCTCGCAGGGTGTCTGTTGTGGGGAGGGGAAGGGAAAGGAGTTTGTAAGCCGCTCTGAGACTACTTTGGGCAGTGGAGGGTGGGGTATAAAGCCAATCTCTTCTTCTTCTTCTACCTCACAGGGTGTCTGTTGTGGGGAGGGGAAGGGAAAGGAGTTTGTAAGCCGCTCTGAGACTCCTTTGGGCAATGGAGGGTGGGGTATAAAGCCAATCTCTTCTTCTTCTTCTACCTCACAGGGTGTCTGTTGTGGGGAGGGGAAGGGAAAGGAGTTTGTCAGCCGCTCTGAGACTCCTTTGGGCAGTGGAGGGTGGGGTATAAATCCAATCTCTTCTCTTCTTCTACCTCACAGGGTGTCTGTTGTGGGGAGGGGAAGGGAAAGGAGTTTGTAAGCCGCTCTGAGACTCCTTTGGGCAGTGGAGGGTGGGGTATAAAGCCAATCTCTTCTTCTTCTTCTACCTCACAGGGTGTCTGTTGTGGGGAGGGGAAGGGAAAGGAGTTTGTAAGCCGCTCTGAGACTCCTTTGGGCAGTGGAGGGTGGGGTATAAAGCCAATCTCTTCTTCTTCTTCTACCTCACAGGGTGTCTGTTGTGGGGAGGGGAAGGGAAAGGAGTTTGTAAGCCGCTCTGAGACTCCTTTGGGCAGTGGAGGGCGGGGGATAAATCCAATCTCTTCTCTTCTTCTACCTCACAGGGTGTCTGTTGTGGGGAGGGGAAGGGAAAGGAGTTTGTAAGCCGCTCTGAGACTCCTTTGGGCAGTGGAGGGCGGGGGATAAATCCAATCTCTTCTCTTCTTCTACCTCACAGGGTGTCTGTTGTGGGGAGGGGAAGGGAAAGGAGTTTGTAAGCCGCTCTGAGACTCCTTTGGGCAGTGGAGGGTGGGGTATAAAGCCAATCTCTTCTTCTTCTTCTACCTCACAGGGTGTCTGTTGTGGGGAGGGAAGGGAAAGGAGTTTGTAAGCCGCTCTGAGACTTCTTTGGGCAGTGGAGGGCGGGGGATAAATCCAATCTCTTCTCTTCTTCTACCTCACAGGGTGTCTGTTGTGGGGAGGGGAAGGGAAAGGAGTTTGTGAGCCGCTCTGAGACGCCTTTGGGCAGTGAAGGGCGGGGTATAAATCCAATCTCTTCTCTTCTTCTACCTCACAGGGTGTCTGTTGTGGGGAGGGGAAGGGAAAGGAGTTTGTCAGCCGCTCTGAGACTCCTTTGGGCAGTGGAGGGCGGGGGATAAATCCAATCTCTTCTTTTTCTTTTTGTCCTACACTCTTGAGGCATTAGAACTGTGTCTGGGCCCTACTGCTTCGTGGGGCTGGTGGATATTTAGATGAGTGAACATTCCTCCGCATGCAAAAATGCCCTCTGTGGAGGAAACTGGGATGTCGGACCAAACAGTTAAAAATGTATAGAATGTAATTAGAACCATGCTGGATCAGCCCAAAGGCCCGTTGTTACGGACCCTGGCCGAGGGCTCCGTGGGTTCTCAGAAATGCCAAAGAAACGAACCGAGAGATCTGGGCCTACACTCTTGAGGTCATTACAAGATCTTTAATAAAGCATCAGGGTTACAGAAGATGCAGGCGAAGTGTCCATCAGCTGGGCCTCCAAGTGTGCACACCAGCCATGTACCTCGAAATTTTTGGCTGGTGGAGCAGGGGCAGGGGAGTGGGGAATGGGGAACTTAATTGGATTAAGTGGGGTAGCGAGGGAAAGAGAGAGACCAATTCCCCACAAGCAGCTGCGCCGCCATCGCTCTTCCCATTCCCCCCCCGATTGCATTTGTCAGTTTCCCGCTACTTGCTGCGCGGCCGCATTTTGACCCGCAGCATCCCCCGATCCCACCCGCATCTTCGCGACCCTTGTTTTTTGAGATCACGAAGAATCGAGGGGATGCTGCGGGTCAAAAGGTGGCCGCGCGGCAAGTGGCGGGAAATTGGCCAATGCAGTCGGGGGCAAGGCGAACTGCATTATGAAGTGGCAGACACTTTAGACTCTAAGCTCATTCGGAACAAATTATTCTATTTGGTCGAATGGGTGGACTTTGGGCCACAACACAGGGAGTGGGTGGAAGTGGATCACATCCCCCCCCCCTCGCCTTCTTCAGCGTTTCCATTGTCACTACCCCGACAAGCCCGGGGGAGGCGCTTGGGGGGGGGGCAGGATGTCAGGCAGCCCTGTCATGGGGATGGAATGGAGAGGGAGTACTCTCACCCTACCAGCCTCTGATCATTACTGTTCTACTGACTGTATATTATCGTTTCTGTGACCTTGTAGCGTCTCCAGCTGCAGAACTCCTTGGCTGGGAATCAACGGCTTTTAGATTATTTTGCCTGCTTTGCCCGCTTGCTTTGCCCGCACACACAAACTATATTCATTGACTTCAGCTCGTTTAGGGGGGTTGTTTGATTTCACTATAACTTAGGGGACCCGGGCATTTCTGACAAAAGCTGTGCACGTGTCTTTAGTTATGATTAACCAATACACAGTTTCTTCTACTGAAGCCCTCCCTTGTGTGACTTGACTAAGGAGCCTGACAAAGAGGGAAGAGCAAGGGTGGCACAGCTGTTTGTGGGAAATTAGTCAGAGAGCGAAGGCATGTCCTCTCTCTCTCTTTCTCTCCCCCCCCTTTCCCCAGTCCTACCCTGCAGGGGCCGGGGAGGCCTGGGAAGGAAAGGAAAGCTGCCTTGCCCCTTCTGGTCTGTTTCACTCACCTCAGATCATCCCTTAAACCTAACAGCTGATCTGGAGGGAGTGAAACTGACCAGAACGGGGATCCAACCCACAGCAAACTGTACACCCTAGTACGGACCACAGTCCCCAGTAATTTTATCCAGGTAACTCTGTGAATCATTTAGTTCAGAGCTTCCCTGCCACCTGTGTAGAAAAGCCCTCAGGATTAATTCAGTTTTGCCCAGTTTTCAGAAAGCCGGGAGAGAGGGGAGCCTTCTCGACCTCCTTGGGCAGGCCGTTCCACAAGGCGGGGGGGCCACCACCGCGAAGGCACGAGTGAATTCTGTGTTGCAAGCTGCCCTGAGCCCACTCGTGGGATAGGGCGGGGTATTAATTAATTAATTAATTAAATAATAATAATACAGGCAGTTGTTGGTTTTGCCCTTTTGCAGGTTGTAGTGTTGCGTAAGTGTCAAGAGAGTGGTAGGGAAAATATTTGTGAGTTTTAACAGTTTCTCATTCAAGTTTTCCTTCTTTCCCCCTTTCTCCTGTCCCTGTGGGCTCCACCCCTGGTTCCTGCACCCCTTCAAAAACCAGCCCCTCCTGGGAAGGAGCCACCTCGAAGCCAGTTCGGTGTAGTGGCTAAGTGCGCGGGTTTGATTCCCCACTCCTCCACTTGCACCTGCTGGATGACCTGGGGCAAGCCACAGTTCTGTCAGAGCCATTCTTGAAAAAGAGCAGTTTCTCTCAGAGCTCTCTCAGCCCCACCTAACTCACAGAGGGTGTCTGTTGTGGGGAGGGAAAGGGAAAGGAGTTTGTAAGCCGCTCTGAGACTCCTCTGGGTAGTGAAGGGCGGGGTATGAATCCAATCTCTCCTCTTCTACCTCATAGGGTGTCTGTGGTGGGGAGGGGAAGGGAAAGGTGTTTGTGAGCCGCTCTGAGACTCCTCTGGGTAGTGAAGGATGGTGTATAAATCCAACCTCATCCTCCTCTTCTTCTTCCTCTTTCTCTTCCCCCTCCTCTTCTTCTCCTTCTTCCTTCTCCTCTTCTTCTTCTTCTTCTTCCTCTTCTTTTTCTTCTTTCTCTTCCTCTTCTTCTTCCTCTTCTTCTTCTTCCTCTTCTTCTTCCTCTTCTTCCTCTTCCTCTTCTTCTTCTTCCTCTTCTTCTCCTTCCTCTTCCTCTTCTTCTTCTTCAAATACTTCTGTGCTATTCAATCCATGCAGATGGATTCCTATATCAGCTGGATTCCTGTATGCTGGATTCTGCATAACAGTCGTCATTGCTTCCCAGCCAGCTGACTTCTTTCTTCTCCCGTCCTTAGAACAAAGCAGCGTTGGACGAGAGAGTCTCCCGCTTCAAGATGTATCTCGAGACCAAAGGGGCTGCCCTGAGCCAGACCACCGAGTTCCTTCCTTTCTACGCTTTGCCCTTTGTTCCCAACCCTATGATCCATCCCTCCTTCAAAGAACTTTTCCAGGTGTGTCCTCGGTTCACACAAGAATGGCAGTGATACTGAAATACTGGGCTGATATTAATTTTGGTAATTGGACCATGGCATTTTAAAGGCTACGCATTGTTCTCCTAGAACACGGTCCACATGACGTGCTTGCAGAGCTCCTATCCATCTCAGTGGAGACCTTTGTGGTGGGTTGCGTCCCAGTTGGTTATAAGAACATCAGAAGAGCCCTGCTGGATCAGACCAGTGGTCCATCTAGTCCAGCATTCCGTCTCACACAGTGGCCAGCCAGTTCCTCTGGAAGTTCAGCAACAGGGCATAGAGGCCAAGGCCTTCATAAGAACATCAGAAGAGCCCTGCTGGGTCAGACCGGTGGTCCATCTAGTCCAGCATCCTGGCTCACATAGTGGCCAACCAGTTCCTCTGGAGAGACCGCAACAGGGCATAGAGGCTGAGGCCTTTGTAAGAATATTAGAGGAGCCCTGCTGGATCAGACCAGTGGTCCATCCAGTCCAGCCTCCTGTCTCACACAGTGGCCAACCAGTTCCTCTGGAGAGCCAACAACAGGGCATAGAGACCGAGGCTTTCCCCTGATGTTGCCTCCTGGCTCCGGGATTCAGAGGATTAGTGCCTCTGAACATAGAAGTTCCCTTTACTTCCCATGGCTAGTAGCCAGTGATAGACCTCTCTTCTATGTCAGGCTGCCTTTTTAAAGCCATCCATGACTGTGGTCAACATGATTATACCCCTTCGGCTTCCATGACCAATCTATAGCTGTGATCACACGCACTAAATAATCCACTTTCAGTGCACATTCAAATTGAATTCTGCCAGTTCGCACAGTAAAATCCAGTTGGAAAGTTTGTTGAAAGTGGACTGAAAGATTGTTTAGTACGCGTGTTCGCAGGCAATGTTTCTGCAGCCTGCATTAACATAGCAGTAAGGACGGCAAAAGAAAGAGCCTGGCGTGATGTGGTCCGTGGGGTCACGACTGAACAACAACAACCAGTTCCCTTTACAGAAAGCTACCCGAATGCTCCTGATTTCCACGTATTTCTCTTTTTTAAAGACGTTATGTGCAGTTCTGACTTCCCTGGTGGCTGGTAAATAATCGTAATGTAGTGTTAAACATAACTGTGTGTGTTAAGTCAACGGCTGCTGCCTTTTGTTTTATCTTTCCCAGGATTCCTGGGAGTCCGATCTAAAGACGCGGCTGGAAGATTTCCTGTCTGCTACTCTGAAAGCCAGCAATACCCCGAGACTTCTGACGCTCTATGTATCCTTTTCGAGATGCTGTGAAGGCCGTTCCATTGCAGTGATTTCTTTACGACCGGTATAATTCTCCTTGGCCGCGTTTGTCCCTTTGTGACGTTACTCAGTTCTCTGACTTCCCCTCCGCAGCCCTGCAAAGCAACCACCTTCAAAGAAAAGTAATCGGGTGGCGATTCAGGAACGCGGCTGCGCATTCCATCTCGGCCTCGGGTTTTACGGGAAGGCCGTGGCTTCCCCTGCACAAGCCAGGTCTGGAAAGGCCGGGCTTGCAGTATTTCGGGTGGTAAGAGGCCTTCCAAAGGGATCTGTCGAGGATGGGCGAGTGGGTGTCGACATGGCAAATGGGGTTTAATGTGGCCAAGTGCAAAGCATTTGAGCCAAAGTCCTAACTATAAATACATGTTGATGGGCTCCGAATTTGCAGAGACTGACCAAGAGAGAGATCTTGGAGTCGTAGTAGGTAACTCAATGAAAACGTCGAGACAGTGTGCGACTGCAGTAAAAAAGGCCAACGCTATGCTGGGGATTATTAGGAAGGGAATTGAAAACAGATCAGCCAATATCATAATGCCCCTGTATAAATCAATGGTGCAACCTCATTTTGAGGACTGTGTACAGTTCTGGTCACCACACCTCAGAAAGGATATTATAGCACTGGAAAAAGTGCAGAAAAGGGCAACTAGGATGATCAAAGGGTTGGAACACTTTCGCTATGAAGAAAGGTTAAAACGCTTGGGGCTCTTAGTTTGGAGAAACGACGGCTGAGGGGGTGACATGATCGAGGTTTATAAGATTATCAATGGGATTGAGCAGGTTGAGAAAGAAGTCCTTTTCTCCCTTTCTCACAAGACAAAGAACTCATGGGCACTCCATGAAATTGCTGAGCGGTTGGGTTAGAATGGATAAAAGGAAGTCCTTCTTCACCCAAAGAGTGATGAACACATGGAATTCACTGCCACAGGAGGTGGTGGCAGCTACAAGCATGGACGGCTTCAGGAGGGAACATACAGAGCAGTGGTCCATCAATGGCTATTAGCCACAAGGTATTGAGAGGGACTCTCAGTCTGGGGCGACGGATGCTCTGTATTCTTGGTGCTTGGGGGGGGGGCAGCAGTGGGAGGGCTCCTATTGTCCTGGCCCCACTGCTGGACCTCCTGATGGCCCCTGGTCTTTCTGGCCACTGTGTGGCACAGAACGTTGGACTGGATGGGCCATTGGCCTTATCCAACATCGGCTTCTCTTCTTATGTTCTTATGAATTTGCCTTGCACTGAATAAGGCTCTCAATCCACCTGCCTCATTATTGTCTTCTTTGTCCGGCAGCAGCTCCTCAGAGAAAGGGAGAGGTTGAGCGCACTCCTCCCACCCCTCTACTTCGTTGCGGGTTGCAGCCTCCTAACCTAGCTTGCCCACATTCAGCTGGTGCATCAGCGGCATCTGTTCCTGGGTCAGACCAGCCTGCTGTGATCTGTGCCTTAGTTACCTCTAGACTGGACTACAGCAATGTGCTCTACTTGGGGCTGCCCTTGAAAAGCATTCAGGTGCCCCGGCTAGTGTAGAACGCTACGGCTAGACTGCTGGTTGGAGCCAGCTATCAGGGGCATTTGAGGGTGTCCGATGAAGCTGATGGGCAGTAGGTTCAGGACGGAGAAAAGGAAATACCACTTTACACAGCGAGTGATGAAAGCGTGGAATTCGCTGCCAGAAGGTGTCGTGATGGCCATGGGAATAGACAGTTTTAAAAGGGGATTAGGTAGGTTCATGGAGGACAACTCTTCCAGTGGCTACTAGCCATCATGGCTGAGGGGAACATTCACATTCAGAGGCACTAATTCTCTGAATCCCAGAGCCAGTAGGCAACATCAGGGGAAGGTCTTGGCCTCTGTGCCTTATTGTTGGCCATCCAGAGGAGTTGATTGGCCACTGTGTGAGATAGGATGCTGGACCAGATGGACGACTGGTCTGATCCAGCAGGGCTCTTCTTATGAAGGACTAGGCCTCTGTGCTCTGTTGTTGGCTCTCCAGAGAATTGGTTGGCCCCTTGTGTGAGACAGGATGCTGAACTAGATGGACCACTGGTTTGATCCAGCAGGGCTCTTCTGATATTCTTATGAAGGCCTCGGTCTCTCTGCCCTGTTGTTGGCCCTCCAGAGGAACTGGTTGGCCACTGTGTGAGGCAGGATGCTGGACTGGATGGACCACTGGTCTGATCCAGCAGGGCTCTCCTTATGTTCTGATGAAGGCCTCAGCCTCTCTGCCCTGTTGTTGGCCTTCCAGAGGAACTGGTTGGCCACTGTGTGAGACAGGAGGCTGGACTAGGTGGACCATTGGTCTGATCTAGCAGGGCTCTTCTGATGTTCTTATGAAGGCCTCGGCCTCTGTGCCCTGTTGTTGGCCTTCCAGAGGAACTGGTTGGCCTCTGTGTGAGGTAGGATGCTGGACTAGGTGGACCACCGGTATGATCCAGCAGGCCTCTTCTTAGGCTCTTTTGTTCTTATGAGCATGTGACCCTATTATTACAGCAATTACACCAACTACCAATCCACTCCTCAGCCCTATACAAGGTGTTGTTTTTGACCTTTAAAACCCTACATGGCTCAGGACCAGGGCATCTGAAGGGCGGTCTTCTCCCTTATGCTCCTGTCCGGGGAATGAAGATCATTGGGAGAGGCCCTTTAGACTGTCCCATCCATCAAAGAATCTCATTTGGTGAAAGATGATCTTTTCAGTGGCGGCCCCAGTATTACGGAACCGCCTCCCTGGTGAGGTGCGCCTCACCCCCCCCCTTCGATCTTTCGGAGGCAGCCATAGATGGTTTTATTTAGGACTTCATTTGATTAAAGTAATCCTAAATTGTGATTTATTAAATCTTGGTGTTCTATATTTTTATGTACTCTGTTTTACGTATTCGTGGAGAAAAGGACCAGGCCAGTTTGACCAGGGATCCTGGAGGTCTTTTGCCCTCTTCTGGGCATGGAACAGCGGTCACTAGGGGTGTGTGTGGGGGGAGGTATTCGTGAATTTCCTGCATTGTGCAGGGGGTTGGACTACATGACCCTGGAGGTCCCTTCCAGCTCTGTGATTCTATTCTGTTTATATTGGGAGCTGTCTTGAGATCCATATATACCCCAGAGAGCACTACAGTCGGGGTCCCAAAATCGATTGACCCTCCCAGGTCCCAGGCTTGCTACCACTAGGGCCGGGGCCTTTTCTGTGTTGGCCCCATCCTGGTGGAACGAGCTCCCAAAGGAGATCAGGGCCCTGCGGGACCTCTCACAGTTTTGCAGGGCCTGCAAGACGGAGCTCTTCCGTCAGACTTTCAGCTAGGGTGCCGCCCCTGCTATAGAGCCCCGGCCCTTGGTTCCTGCCATCCAGCCTTGGTTTTGGACATCTAGCCTGCGCTGTAGGAGGATCAGAGCAGAATGACATCTAAGCTTCGTAAGCGTCCTCTGAAAGTAAGCCACCTTGAATCTAACAAACCATCTTCAGCACTTTATGAAATGGTATTAATTATAAAGGTATTATTTTTGATGATTTCGTGTTGTTTTATCTGTATTTATGGACTGACTGTGAACTGCAGGGAGGGAGGGCGGGGTACAAATGGGATTAATAAAATAAAATAAATAAATAAATAAGAAAAGTGGCTAATACACGTTTTAAATTAATAAATAAGTTTGCAGGGAAGAAGCAGCAGCTGATCTTTAAAGAGGCAGACTGCCCAGTTCTGCTGTTTAAAAACCCGACGGCCTGTCGGGATTGAGCTAAAAGTTTCCGGAGCGGCCGCTCCTCTCAGGCCTCAGAGGCAAGGAAACAGTTAAATAGGCAGTGTTTCAAAATGTTTGACCCTTACCTGCTTGTTTATACCAGATTGCCATTAATTAGAGTGGTTTACAGCCGGGTGGCTTTTGCTTGAGAATGCTGTCTCTGGGCGAGCCCTCGGTTGGCAAGGCAGATGGCAGCTGTCGTCTGATGGAATTTTCTATTTCCCAGCCTCTTAAGCCTTGTTTACACGCTTAGGAATAAGCTAGTATTTCATTATATCCATCACAGAATTCTAAAAATGTTCCTCCAGCTTTAGGGAAGGGGCCGCAGCTAAGCTTTAGGAAGCAGGATTGAATCATAGAATCATAGAATGTTAGAGTTGGAAGGGACCTTGGAGGTCATCTAGTCCAACCCCCTGCACTCTGCAGGAGCATAGCCAAAAGATAGCCCTACAACGTACCCAACATACCCGAAAGATGGTCGTCCAGCCTCCGCGTGAAAACGTCCAGGGAAGGAGCATCCACCACCTCCCGAGGCAGACTGTTCCACTGCTCAACCACTCTTACAGTTAGGAAGTTTCTCCTGATATTTAGCTGGTAACGACTCCCTTGTAATTTCCACCCATTAGATCTAGTCTTGCAATCCGGAGCAAGAGAGAATAGATCTGCTCCATCTTCTACATGACAGTCCTTCCTATAAGGTCTGGGTTCGTTACCCGGCATCTCCAGTTGAAAGAATTTCAGGTAGCAGGGCTGGAGACTATCCCTGCTTGGACTTTGGAAGGCACCTGCTAGTCAGGTGGACAGTGGTACGTTAGAGAGCAGGCATAGGGGAGAGGGTCAGATTAGATTGGGAGGGGTGTGGTTTGTGTGTGTTTTAAAAACAGAAGAAGACCCCTGCTGGATCAGACTGGTCGTCCGTCTAGTCCAGCTTCCTGTCTCACACAGGGGCCAACCAGTTCCTCTGGAGGGCCAACAACAGAGCAGAGAGTCCGAGGCCTTCATAAGAACATCAGAAAAGCCCTGCTGGATCAGACCAGTGAGGGTCCCTCTAGTCCAGCATCTTGTCTCACACAGGGGCCAACACATCGTTAAGTGTGCGGACTCTAATCTGGGAGGACTGGGTTTGATTCCCCACTCCTCCACTTGCACCTGCTGATGTGACCTTGGGTCAGTCACAAGCTCTGGCAGAGCTGTTCTTGAAAAAGAGCGGTTTCTGTCAGAGCTCTCTCAGCCCCACCTCCCTCCCAGGGTGTCTGTTGTGGGGAGGGGAAGGGAAGGAGTTCGTAAGCCGTTCTGAGACTCCTTCGGGTAGTGAAGGGCGGGGGATAAATCCAATCTCCTCTTCTTCTATCCATTCTAACCCGACTGCTCAGCAATTTCATGGAGTGCCCACGAGTTCTTGTCTTGTGAGAAAGGGAGAAAAGGACATCTTTCTCTACCTGCTCTGTCCCACGCATAATCTTGTAAACCTCGATCATGTCACCCCCTCAGCCGTTGTTTCTCCAAGCTAAAGAGCCCCAAGCACTTCAACCTTTCTTCATAGGGAAAGTGTTCCAACCCTTTTATCATTCCAGTTGCCCTCTTCTGCACATTTTCCAACGCTATAATATCCTTTCTGAGGTGTCGCATCATCTCTATCCCTTGTTTGTCCTCTCTCTCAAGCATGCCCATTTTCCTTAGCGTTGCGTTTTCTCGTCCGGCAGAAGGAGAACGTGCAGTGCAGCCAAGGTACGTTTCCACGCTTTCTAGAAGGGTCTCCTCTCCTTGCCCCGACCTGGATCGCCCAGGCTTGCCTGATCCCGTCAGATCTTGGAAGGAGGGTCAGCCCCGGTCAGGACTTGGGTGGGTGACCGCCAAGGATGCCCGGGGTCGCTGTGCAGGGGTGGGCAGTGGCCAACAATGCCTGAGCGGTGAGATGATCATCATCTTGAAGTCCTCGAAGGGCCGTCGTGTAAAGGAAGGTGCGGAGTTGCTTTCTGTTGCTGCCCCAGGAGGTCAGACCGGAACCAACGGGTTGAAATGAAATCAGAAGAGTTTTTGGCGAAACAGGAGGAAGAACTTCCTGACAGTCAGAGCGGTTCCTCCGTGGAACAGGCTTTCTCGGGAGGTGGTGGGCTCTCCTTCTCTGGAGATTTTCAAGCAGAGGCTGGATGGCCATCTGACAGCAATGCAGATTCTGTGAGCTTAGGCAGATCACGAGAAGGGAGGGCAGGAAGGGTCGCCTCCGTGTTTAGTTCTCGTGGCCCTTTCTTACACGCCCAGGGAAAGGCCGATCGCCACTTTGGGGTCAGGAAGGCATTGTTCTCCACGCCAGTTTGGCTGGAGATCCTGGAGGTTTTTTGCCCTCTTCTGGGCATGTGTGTGTGGGGGGAGGAGGAGGTATTTGTGAATTTCCTGCATTGTGCAAGGGGCTGGACTAGATGACCCTGAAGGTCCCTTCCAGCTCTATGATTCTGTGAAACCACCCCCGATTGTCTCTTCTCTTGCAAAACCGTACGGGGTCACCACAAGTCAGCTGTGACTTGACAGCCCTTTCCTTCTCGTGTTGCGGCAGCACATCCAACCTCTGCGTCCCAGAGCACAGGAGAACAGGAGGTTCCAGGGACATTTTTAGACCTGAGGCTTGTGCTTGATTTTCTTTGCAATCGCTAAGCAAAAGGCATGCCTGCTCCAGAGCAAATGGACTCCTTCCACAGTTATTCATCCTGCCTTCACGGCATACTGCACAAAGCATTGTGGGGCGTTTAAGGGTGGAACGCTGTGTTGAAAGGGAAATGTGGGCTTCCTCACTTTCAGTGCTGGATTAGAGGTGGCGGGGGGGGGGGGCATTTACAAGGGAGAATAGGTGGGTGGGGAGAAGGTGCTTAATTCTTCCCTTGTCTGCTGATTCTCTCTTGCAAATCCACCCCCCCACACACACACATGCAAAGCTCTCTCTAAGCTGTCTTATGAACAAAAATTCTACTTTGTGAGCTACTGGTATGAAAGTAGTGAATTGAAGCCAGGCAGAATTGTTAACATGACACATTAAACGATGCAAAATGCCCTAGCAGGTCCCTAGTTTCAACAAGCTATACACAAGCAGTATAGACCACCATCAGTGCTCCCTCTAAGCTGTGGAGTGTCGTGGGCAAAAATTCTGCTTTGTGAGCTACTGGCATAGAAGTTGTGAGTGAGCGATTTGGCTACTGCATCAGTTAGTTTGCTCCGGAGCCATCCCTTCCTGAGCTAAGACGCAAAAGTGTGTGAGCTGGAGGCTAAAAAACTGAGCTAGCTCACACTGACTCAGCTTAGAGGGAACTCTGCCCCCCCCGTCTGTCTGTCTGTCTATCTATCTAATCTATCTGTCTTATCTATCTATCTTATCTGTCTGTCTGATCTATCTGTCTGATCTGTCTTATCTGTCTGTCTGTCTGTCTTATCTATCTATATCTACCTGTCTGTCTGTCTGTCTTATCTATCTTGTCTGTCTTATCTATCTATCTTATCTATCTCTTATCTATCTATCTATCTCTTATCTATCTATCTATCATCTATCTATCTGTCTGTCTATCTGTCTTATCTATCTATCTATCTATCTGTCTATTTATCTATCTCTTATCTATCTGTCTTATCTATCTGTCATCTATCTATCTGTCTGTCTGTCTTATCTATCTATGTGTCTGTCTGTCTGTCTGTCTGTCTGTCTGTCTGTCTGTCTATCTATCTATCTATCTATCTATCTATCTATCTATCTATCTATCTATCTATCTATCTATCTATCTATCTATCTATCTATCTATGGGTTCTCCTGACCTTTGCCAAACTTTGGGAATCCTGGAAAAATTTACTGTGCTCAGCTCTGCTATAAAAGTCCAAATACCTGGTAGGCATTTTGTGGTTGCAGCTGTGCGGTTCATTTAGCTGTTGGAACAAAATCCCGATCAAATTATTTTTCAAGTGAGGGAAAACTTGACTGAAGCACCCTTACTTTTCTCGTCTACCAAAGCTTTTGCCGAGGTAGTGGAGAGTACCGAAGGGAGGAGAGGTGAAGGATGCCGGTAGGGAATGATTGGCGGGCGAGAGGGATGTACCTTGCTTTCCCCCGTCTACCGAATCTCCTCTAACCCCGAGGGCCGCTTCCCCCAATGTCTCCTAAACTTAAAAGCCGGGAGAGTGAGAGCCTTCCTGACCATCTTTGGCAGGCCCGTTCTGCAAGGTAGGGGCCACAGTGGTGAAGGCCCAGCTATGGGGAGTTGTTGATTTCTCTGACTGGAAGCAGGGAAGCGGGCCTCTCCCTATGAAGAAAGATTTAAACGCTGGGGGCTCTTTAGCTTGGAGAAACGACAGCTGAGGGGTGACATGATCGAGGTTTATAAGATTATGCGTGGGATAGAGCAGGTAGAGAAAGAAATACTTTTCTCCCTTTCTCACACTGCAAGAACTCGTGGCCACTCAATGAAATCGCTGAGCAGTCAGGTGAGAACGGGTAAAAGGAAGTCCTTCTTCGCCCAAAGAGTGATTAACACATGGAATTCACTGCCACAGGAGGTGGCGGCTACAAGCATGGATGGCTTCAAGAGGGAATTGGGTAAGCGTACGGAGCAGAGGTCCATAGCTGGCTATTAGCCATGAGGTACGGATAGGGACTCTCTGTCTGGGGCAAGTGAGGCTCTGTATTCTTGGTGCTTGGGGGTGGGGGGCAACAGTGGGAGGGGCTTCTAGTCTCCTGGCCCCACTGCTGGACCTCCTGAGTGCACCTGGTATTTTTGGCCACTGTGTGACACAGAGTGTTGGATTGGATGGGCCACTGGCCTGATCCAACATTGGCTTCTCTTATGTTCTTATGTCTGGGGCAGTGATGCTTTGTCTTCTTGGTGCTTGGGGGTGGGGGGCAACAGTGGGAGGGCTTCCTAGTCTCCTGGCCCCACTGCTGGACCTCCTGAGGGCACCTGGTATTTTTGGCCACTGTGTGACACAGAGTGTTGGACTGGATGGGCCACTGGCCTGATCCAACATTGGCTTCTCTTATGTTCTTATGTCTGGGGCAGGTGATGCTTTGTCTTCTTGGTGCCTGGGGAAGGGGCTAACAGTGGGAGGGCTTCTAGGGTCCTGGCCCCACACTGGTGGATCTCCTGGTGGCCCCTGGTATTTTTGGCCACTGTGTGACACAGAGTGTTGGCCTGGATGGGCCATTGGCCTGATCCAACATTGGCGTCTGTCTTGTGTTCTTAGGAAGGAGTTCCAAAACTGGGGGAACAGAAGAGCCCCGGGGTCTCGTTTCTTCCCCTGTGAAGACTTCCTTTGTGGCTCTCCGTGCACATTAGGGAGAGCAGCCTGTATGCCCAGCTCCCGCCTTAATCATCCAATTCAGTCCTCCTGGCCTGCAGATGCAACCCAGTTCTGTCCTAAGGCGAAAGGGCAGACAGGCCATTCAGCTGACAGGCAGAGCTCTTGGTGGGACCTGGCCCTGGGAAGACCTCTGGCAGCAAGCAGAACGGAGCCCCAGCGGATCTGCCGGCACTGGGGGGGCTGTTAATCTCTGACCAGGCTGGAGACACCAGTACTGGTGTCAGCTCATCAGATGCCTCCTCCTTCAGTTTGGTGTAGTGGTTAAGTGCGTGGATTCTGACCTGGGAGAACCGGGTTTGATTCCCCACTTCTCCATGTGCAGCTGCTGGTGAGACCTTCATAGTTTTCTCAGAGCTGTTCTCTCAAGAGCAGTCCTCGAAAGAGCTCTCTCGGCCCCACCTCCCTCACAGGGTGTCTGTTGTGGGGAGGGGAAGGGAAAGGAGTTTGTCAGCCGCTCTGAGGCTCTTGAGTGAAGGGTGGGGTATAAATTCAATCTCTCCTCCTCCTCCTCCTCTTCCTCCACTGCCAGAAAGGGGCAGGTGAGCCCACCCCTGTTTTCTGGCATGGCTGGTCATGTCTCAGCTGAAGATCCCTCTGTAGGACCTGGCTTGTGGCACCACAGCAGTCACTTAACCCAGCTTCTCTCCGGGCCTTTATAACTTCCCAGCCCACCTCCACAACAGTGAGAAGGCCCCTGTGAGGTAGGGTTGCCACCCTCCAGGAGGGGCCTGGAGATGTCCTGGACTTACAGATGATCGCCAGAATATAGAGGTCATTTCTAGGGATGGGTACAAACTGGGAAAATGTGGCTTGTGGTTCAAGGCGTGCCCGGTTCGCGTACCATGAATTGTCATGAACTTTTAGTCGCCAAACAAACCATTTTGGTTTCTGAAGTTTGTGATGTAGTAGAATGTCAACATGAGCCTGCAGTGTGATGTGACTGCGAAGAAAGCTGATGCAGTCTTAGGATGCATTAACCGAAGCATTGTGACCAGATCACAGAAGGTGGTGGTTCCGCTCTGTTCTGCTGTGGCCAGGCCTCACCTGGAGTCCTGTGTCTAGTTTTGGGCACCATATTGTAGGAAGGATGTTGACAAGCTCGAACGCGTCCAGAAGAGGGCAACCAGGATGGTGAGAGGGTTGGAATTCAAGTCTTACGAGGAAAGGCTGACAGAGTTGGGTCTGTTTAGCCTGGGAAAGAGAAGGCTTAGAGGGGACGTGATGGCAGTCTTCAAATATCTGAAGGGCTGTCATGTGGAAGATGGAGCAGATCTATTCTCTCTTGCTCTGGATTGCAAGACTAGATCTAATGGGTGGAAATTACGAGGGAGTCGTTACTGGCTAGATATCAGGAGAAACTTCCTAACTGTCAGAGTGGTTGAGCAGTGGAACGGACTGCCTCGGGAGGTGGTGGATGCTCCTTCGCTGGACGTTTTCAAGCGGGGGCTGGATGACCATCTTTTGGGTATGTAAGGCTATCTTTTGGCCCTGCTCCTGCAGGGGGTTGGACTAGATGACCTGCAAGGTCCCTTCCAACTCTAACTTTCTATGATTCTATGATAATGTCCCCCCACAAGCTAGAGACACCAAACTCCCAGGGGATCTCCTCTACCTGCCCTCCAAGGTTGGTGAGGATTGGATTTACAGGGTCCAAGTTATGGACCCCCAAAGAAGGTGACCCCAGGAAAGTGCTTTCTGGGGAAATGATAGACGGTCATTTCGACAGGTGCCAGTTCAGGAGCATATAGAATGGACCCTGTGCAAGCTAGAGATATCAAATTCAGAGGGGAGCTCCCTCTGATGCTTTTCTATGTGCCCTCCCAAGTTTTGGGCAGATTGGAGAGGGTCCGAGTCATGGCCCCCAAAGAACATGCCCCCAGGAAAGTGCTTGGGGGGGGGGGAATGTCAGGCGCGGGTTCAAATCAAAAGTGGAAGTTGCATGCATCAAGCACACAGGGCACCTATTGGTGTTTCCAAGGCTGGAGAATCCCTGCCCCCTGCTTGCTTAGCAGTTGCTTTGAAGTCTGGTCAACATTTTGTTTGAGCAATCTATCTGCAAATGTATCCATTCATGAACCCCCACGAACTGCTGGAAAGTTCGTGGAAAGCTCTTGCCGGTTCACCAGCTGCAAACTTCAGGTCGTGAACCGGAAACCACCCAAAAATCGTTACGAACTTATGTTTGTGAGCTGGTTCGTACTCATCCCTAATCAGTTCCTGTGGAGAATATGGCCGCTTTGGAGGGTGTTTGCAATGCATTCTACCCTACTTGAGTCCCCCTTCTCCTCAAACCCCACCCACCCCAGGCTTAACCCCCAAATCCCCCAAAAATTTCCCGACCCAGGGTCAGCAACCCAATTGTGAATGCTGCTGTATACGTTTTATCCCAGGATCTGGAAGAGCAGTGAAATCTGCTACAACCTGCTGAGACTCTTATTTCCAAGTGTTTTCTATTAGCACCCACTACATACCGAAGGCCCAGGGTCTTGGCTTTGTGTGCATGCCTAAACCATCTATTGGGATGTGTAAAGTGATGTGATCCTTTTTTAAAAAAGAGCAAGAGTCCAGACTAACAAAATCTGTGGCAGGGGATGAGATTTCATGAGTTCCTGCTCACTTCTTCAGATACAGCTAGAATATGAGTCCATCTGTCCTATATATTGGACAGTGTCGTGATTTCAGATGCCAAATGACATTAGGAGGAAAATGACAATAATGGGTGAGTGACAATAGCAGGCACGATTGGATTAGGAGTGATATGCAGAGGGATAGGAGGTGTGGAGAAATCAGCATTGGTAATGAGACAAGAAACCTAGGTCTCGATTCAGTCCAGGAGGACGCATCGTCTTGAGCTTCATTATCAGTTGCCATTCCGCAGTCTCTCTAATCAGCCTTTGAAATTCCTTTGTAAGAGGACGGCTGCTCTTAGGTCAGCAGCTGTAATGCCCTGGAAGATTAAAATCTTTCCCCACTGTTTTTTGCATGTTGTAGTTTCCAGTGTCAGACTTATGCCCGTTAATTCTTCGTCGAAGGGACTGGCCAGTGTACAGGGTGGGAGGGCATTGCTGACACATGATGGCATCAATCACATCAGAGGATGAGCAGGCGTAGGAACCTGAGATGGTCTGGCTGAGGTTGCTGGGCCCACTGGTGGTGTTGCTAGGATTGATAAGAGAGCCAAGTTGGTATCTTGGTTTGTTGCAGGCCTTGGTACCAGAATCCATGTTTCCTTTCTTAAAAGGTACACAGAACGCAGGGCGGCCTCTTCTCGCAAGGTGGTGAGGAGGAGGAGGACTCTACAGGGCGATAAAGCACAGTGACCTCTTACGTGAGCGCCCTCGAGCCATTGTGCTGGAGAGGGGGCCGTGGCTCAGCGGAAGAGCCTCTGCTTTGCATGCGGAAGTTCCCAGATTGGTGTAGTGGTTAAGTGTGCGGACTCTAATCTGGGAGAACCAGGTTTGATTCCCCACTCCTCCACTTGCAGCTGCTGGATGACCTTGGGCAAGCCATAGTTCTGTTAGAGCTGTTCTCTCAAGGGGAGTTCTGGAAAGAGCTCTCCCAGCCCTGCCTACCTCACAAGGTGTCTGTTGTGGGGAGGGGAAGGGAAAGGAGTTTGTAAGCCGCTCGGAGTGAAGGATGGGGTATAAATCCTCCTCCTCTCCTCTTCCTCTTTTCCTTGGCACCTCCAGTTGAAAGGGCAGGTGACCTGAAAGGCCCTGTACCCGAGACCCTGGAGAGCCACTGCCAGTCTGAGTGGACAGGACTGACTTGGATGAGGCAAAGGCTGGCGTCTGATCGCGGGAGCGCCGGTATCCTGTGGCTTCCAACGCCCGCCCATGTCCCCGGGGTTTCCGGATGTTGTAAGTTTCCCTGGGATGCACACCAACGCTGGACAGAGCATGCGCACACACGAGTAACCGACAGCAGCCCGCCCGCCCCCCCAACGGTGCATGCGCACTTCGCACTTGCGTGGTCTGCTGTGCTGCTGTTTTGCCGCACTGCAGCAGCGCAGTGTGATCATGGCGCAGAGCTGGCGCGTGGCAACCCAGTGGCCCGTGAGATCGGGCTACCGCACCTTATTTAGCTCTGGGGCAAACTGCCATGCTTCCCCTGCGCGTTTTCTGGCCCGTGTGACCGGGGTCTTTGTGAGCTACTGGCATTAAACTTAGAATCACAGAATGTTAGAGTTGGAAGGGACCTTGCAGGTCATCTAGTCCAGCCCCTGCACTCTGCAGGAGTATAGCTGAAAGACAGCCCTACAACATACCCAAAAGATGGTCATCCAGTCTCCGCTTGAAAATGTCCAGCGAAGGAGCATCCACCACCTCCCGAGGCAGTCTGTTCCACTGCTCAACTACTCTGACAGTTAAGTTTCTCCTGATACTTAGTCAGTATCAACTCCCTTGTAATTTCCACCCATTAGATCTAGCCTTGCAATCCGGAGCAAGAGAGAATAGAATAGAACAGCAATTTGGCTACCGCATAAATTAGTTTGCTCTGGAGCCCTCCTTCCTGAGCTACAATGACAATGTGTGAGCTGGAGGCTAAAAAACGGTGAGCTAGCTCACACTAACTCAGTTTAGAGGGAACACTGGTCTGTAGCCGTGTTGGTCTGCTGTAGAAGAGCAGGATTCGATTCCAGTACCGCCTTAGAGCCAGTTTGGTGTAGTGGTTTAGTGTGCGGACTCTAATCTGGGAGAACTGGGTTTGATTCCCCACTCCTCCACTTGCACCTCCTGATGTGACCTTGGGTCAGTCACAAGCTCTGTCAGAGCTGTTTTCTCAAGGACAGTTCTCTCAGAGCTCTCTCAGCCCCACCTACCTCACAGGGTGTCTGTTGTGGGGAGGGGAAGGAAAAGAGTTTGTAAGACGCTCTGAGACTCCAAAGTGAAGGGCGGGGTATAAATCCAATCTCCTCCTCCTCCTCTTCTTCTTCTTCTTCTTCTTCTTCTTCTTCCTCTTCCTCTTCCTCTTCCTCTACTACTAGAGTATAAGCTTTAAGCTCACTTTGTGGGATACTTCCGGAGCATTGTATGGTCAGATGATCCTTACACTTAGCTAGGGACCATTACCTCATCTTCTGAGAGCAAATTCTAGCCTATGTCTAAAGACAGGGGTCCTCAAACTTTTTAAACGGGGCCAGTTCACTGTCCCTCAGACCGCTCGAGGGCCGCCGCGTTCGCCCCCTCCCCCCACCAGCCTGCCTCGCCCCGCTGCCGCGTTCGCCCCCTCCCCCCCCACCAGCCTGCCTCGTCCCGCTGCCGCGTTCGCCCCCTCCCCCCCACCAGCCTGCCTCGCCCGCTGCCGCGTTCGCCCCTCCCCCCCCACCAGCCTGCTCGCCCCGCTGCCGCGTCCGCCCCCTCCCCCCACCAGCCTGCTCGCCCCGCTGCCGCGTCCGCCCCCTCCCCCCACCAGCCTGCTCGCCCCGCTGCCGCGTTCGCCCCCTCCCCCCCACCAGCCTGCTCGCCCCACTGCCGCGTTCGCCCCCTCCCCCCACCAGCCTGCTCGCCCCGCTGCCGCGTTCGCCCCCTCCCCCACCAGCCTGCTCGCCCCGCTGCCGCGTTCGCCCCTCCCCCCACCAGCCTGCTCGCCCCGCTGCCGCGTTCGCCCCTCCCCCCACCAGCCTGCTCGCCCCGCTGCCGCGTTCGCCCCTCCCCCCCCACCAGCCTGCTCGCCCCGCTGCCGCGTTCGCCCCCTCCCCCCCACCAGCCTGCTCGCCCCGCTGCCGCGTTCGCCCCTCCCCCCACCAGCCTGCTCGCCCCGCTGCCGCGTTCGCCCCCTCCCCCACGACCAGCCTGCTCGCCCCGCCGCCGCGTTCGCCCCCTCCCCCACGACCAGCCTGCTCGCCCCTTCCTCCTCCTCAGCTCCTGGGCGCTCTTGCTGCCCAGGGCTGCTGGAGGAAGAAAGAGGCCGCGGGGGCACTGCTGCTGCGCTCCTCAAGGAGGAGGCGGCTCCGGGTGGGGGGGCGGGCATAAACACTCGGCGGGCCGCATAAATGTCCTCGGCGGGCCGCATGTGGCCCGCGGGCCGTAGTTTGAGGACCCCTGTCTTAAGACATAGAATCATAGAGTTGGAAGGGACCTCCAGGGTCATCTAGTCCAACCCCCTGGACAATGCAGGAAATTCATAAGTACCTCCCCCTCCACACCTGCAGTGACTGCTGTTCCATGCCCAGAAGATGACAAAAACCCTCTAGGATCCCTGGCTAAAGTGGCCTTGAGAAAAATTGCTTCCTGACCCCAAAGTGGCAATCGGCATTTCCCTGGGCATGTAAGAAAGGGCCACGAGAACTAAGCACATGAAAGCTAAATGGAGCCTCCAGGCCTAGAGGCAGTGTACCTCTGCTCCTAACACCTGCCACTGAGACAACAGGGAAAGGGCATTCCTTCCTTGACCTGTTTATGAGCTTACCAGAGGCATCTTGTTGGCCACGGCTGAAAATAGGAAAACGGTTGAACTTTCTGGTCCAGCGCTGACAGATTTTTCTTACATTCTTATGTGTTGTTTATTGGAAACAGCTCCCAGCCAAGCCTCTAAATGAGTTTAAAAGGGTTTTCAAATGCTGAGAAATGAAGTGATGTGCGTATATTGTTATCCCCGGCTGACACCGTTGTATGTGTGAGTTTTTCCCTGGAAAACGTTGCTCTCCCATCAGGTCTGTTATTAAAAGCATTTTTTTAGTTTGTGTGTTTTGTTGGTAGTTATAAAAAGAATATTTAAAAAAAAACATCTAAGTCCAGAGATGCCAAATAAGGCCAGGTTGGAAAACAATGGGTTTTCCTGATCTGTGCCAGGATTTAGGAGCCCTGAAAAAATTACGTTGCTCATCTGAGCGGAACAGATGATTTACCTGGTAGGCAGTTCTGTGGCTACGGCTGCACGGTTCGTTTAGACGTGAGAACAGAAATCAGCACGGAATGGGTTTTCGATGGGGGAAAAATTGACTGAAATGTCCTTGGACATTCTCTCGGTTGTTCTGGTCTGTTGAAGGTGGTGAAAGAAAAACAGTGGAGGGATAGAAAACTGTTCTGGGTTTCCCTGAGTATCTTGAGGTTTCTTTTCCATGCCCAGAACTTCCACTCCAGAAGTTAAGAACATAAGAGAAGCCAGTGTTGGATCAGGCCAGTGGCCCAGTCAGTCCAACACTCTGTCATACAGTGGTCAAAAGACCAGGTGCCATCAGGAGGTCCAGCAGTGGGGCCAGGACATTAGAAGCCCTCCCACTGTTGACCCCCCCAAGCACCAAGAATACAGAGCATCACTTGCCCCAGAACAAGAATTCCTATCTATACCTTGTGGCCAATAGCCACCGATGGACCTCTGCTCCATATGTTTTTCCAATTCCCTCTTGAAGCCGTCCATGCTTGTAGCTGCCACCACCTCCTGTGGCAGTGAATTCCATGTGTTAACCACTCTTTGGGTGAAGAAGGATTTCCTTTTACCCATTCTAACCCGACTGCTCAGCGATTTCATGGAGTGCCCATGAGTTCTTGTAGTGTCAGAAAGGGAGAAAAGGACTTCTTTCTCTGCCTGCTCTATCCCATACACAGTCTTATAAACCTCGATCATGTCACCCCTCAATTGCTGTCGTTTCTCCAAGCTAAAGAGTCCCAAGCGCTTTAACCTTTCTTCGTAGGGAAAGTATTCCAACCCTTTTATCAATCTAGTTGCCTTTTTCTGCTCTTTTTCCAATGCTGTAATATCCTTTTTGAGGTGTGGTGACCAGAACTGTACACAGTACTCCAGATGAGGTCGCACCATTGATTTATACAGGGGCATTATGATACTGGCTGATTTGTTTTCAGTTCCCTTCTTAATAATCCCCAGCATAGCATTGGCCTTTTTTATTGCAGCTGCACACCGTCTCGACAGTTCTACCACCTCCAACCACCTACACATTTTTTGTTAACTTTAAACGACTTTGTGCCTTCTCCCTTGCTTCCTCTTTATATCTGCAGCTCCTCCCGCCCATATGCAGATGCAGTGGCATTTCTCTCTCTTAAAATCCCTCCTCAAAGCTCACCAGTTCTCTGAAATCGTTGTCTAACTCCTTAGTTTTCAATGCAAATAGAGCCACAGTGTGCGTAACCAAAGTTTTGCTGACATACCACTGCACCAGTCTCAAAAAAAGAAAGGAAAAAAATGCTGTTCAGTTACCCCCACACCTGAGAGGAGACGAATGGTGATTCTCAGTTTAGGTTTCCCTTGCTCGCAAGACTCCGACTCTAGGGGTGCAGTGATCATCTCCGTTTCCAAGCCGAAGAGCCAGCGCTGTCCAAAGACATTTCTGTGGTCATGTGGCCAGCACGACTAGACGCCGAGGCACAAGAAATGCTGTGACCTTCCCACCGAAGCGGTCCCTATTTATCTACTTGCAATGTCTTGCTTTCGAACTGCTCGGTTGGCAGGAGCTGGGGCCAGAGACGGGAGCTCACTCCGTCATGCAGCACTCGGGTCTTGAACTTATTGCTAAATCACTTCTGCATCTTGGCTCTAACTAGCCCTTCCTGGAAACTGACGCCCACCTATATGTAAGCCTTGAGGGAGTCTGTTTCACTGTATCGGAAAAAGCATGCCTGCACACGAACGTTTATGCCCAGAATGAAACTTTGTTGGTCTTAAAGGTGCCCCCTGGACTCTGAATTTGTTCAAGTAGACCCACTTCACAGTCGGAAGGAGAGAGAGAAACATAATCTCAAAAGGATTTCCCCTCTCACAAATGGCCAGCTAATCCGGCATCACGTATACCATACGGTATATGGGAGTATGAGGGCCTCGTAGCTACAGGAGAGACCGGCAGAGACAAGTGTCTCCATGGAAGGCCATGTGTGAAAAAAGAGGAATCAGAGGGCAGCTCCCGGGTTAAGGCAAAGGGAAGCATCCCATTCAAGGAGATAACAATTTCACACATGTAGAGTGATGTAAGTAAAGGGAAACGTTTCCCTTGCTCGAAAGCCAGTCGAATCCGACTCTAGGGTTGCGGTGCTCATCTCCATTTCCAAGCCGAAGAGCCAGCGCTGTCCGAAGACGTTTCCGTGGTCTTGTGGCCAGCACAACTAGATGCCGAGGCACCTGAAACGCTGTGACCTTCCCACCGAAGTGGTACCTATTTATCTACTTGCAATTCCTTGCTTTCGAACTGCTAGGTAGGCAGGAGCTGGAACCAGAGACGGGAGCTCACTCCGTCACGCGGCTGAACTCGGGTCTCGAACTGCTGTTCCGGTCTGCAGTTCAGCGTCTGAACCACTTGAGCCACCACAGCCTCTTGATTCTCAGTTTACTTCCCACAATTACAAAAGATGCCTTTTCACATTTGTCTCCTATTTTGACGTATTTATTACTTTGCTGTCCTTCCCCCCCCCTTAATTAACTCAAAACAACCTTAGCTTATTTAGTTTCGTCTTTGCATATCTTAAAGCGTCGGCATCATTACATGTTAATTTGCTGTTCAGCCTCTGTCTATAAGTCTGAACTCTAGTTTCCTTTCCAATGTGTTTGAAAAAAGTGTGCATGCAGACGAGAGCTCAGACCTTGAATAAACCTTTGTTGGTCTCGAAGGTGCCCCTGGACTCTAAATTTGTTCTACGGCTTCAGACCAACACGGCTGACCCCTTGGGACCTCATTCGCTCATGTTCCTCTCTTGGGATCTGTGTTCCTCTTGTCTTTTAACGTCTGTTGTTGGCCCCGCAGTGCCTAAAGTTGGACTGTAACATCCTCAGTCCCAGGACCAGGGGCTGCATCTGTGGGTTTTGTTTTTGCCATGGAGTCACGGCTGGATTACGGTGACCCTGTGGGGTTTTCAAGGCGAGAGATAAACGGGGGTGCTTTGCCATTGTTTGCTTCTGTGTCCCGGACCTGGTATTCCTTGGAGGTTGCCCATCCAAATACTAGCCAGGGCCGACCTTCTGAGATTGGACAGTATGTGGCTATCGAGGTCGGGGCATTTGTGGGTTTGTTGCTCATGTTTAAATGCTCAGCAAGCCCACTTCAAAAGTGTTAGAGAAATCAGTTTTCTCCCCTTTTATTTTGTTTCCCTTCCCCCTTGCTTTCATGATGGTTTTCAGAGGCAGTCAGCCTGCACAAATTCAAAGACAAGATGGCTCAATTTGGAGCTGCGTCCAAAGGTGCCTTGCAGATTCCAATGCATTGAAAGCGTGCTACAGAGAAGCAGTGCTCCCTCTAAGCAGTGGAGTCTTGTGAGCAAAAATTCTACTTTGTGAGCTACTGGAACTAAAGTTGTGAGCGAGTGATTTGGCTGCTGCATGAATCAGTTTGGCCTGGAGCCCTCCCTTCCTGAACTCAGACAAAAATGTGTGAGCCGGAGGCTAAAAAACAGTGAGCTAGCTCACACTAACTCAGCTTAGAGGGAACACTGGAGAGAAGGGTTTCTTCACAATATCGTACAGGGAGAAGAGTACGGGGAGAGGCTGTGAATCAGGGGAAGAGCCTCTGTCTTGTATGCAGAAGATCCCAGGTTCAATTCCTAGCATCCCCACGGTCAGGGTCACAGAACTGATTGGCCCTTCCAGGCCCCAAGGGCGCCAGGTTAGCTGTAACCAGGGCCAGGGCTTTCTCGGTGGCAGCTCCATACTGGTGGAATGAGCTCCCGGGGGAGATCAGGGCCGTGCGGGATCTCTTACAGTTCCGCAGGGCCTGCAAGACGGAGCTCTTCCGCCAGGCTTTCAGCTAGGAGCCCCCACCGCCATCACCACCTTTTTACCATCATTACCACCGTGGTTAGTATTAACGTCATTTACCAGCTGTAACAATCTATTGGGAATGGAACCTGGTGCCTGGAATTATACAGTGTATAAGGCCCTCTTTAATATCACAAGTTAGTCGCTAGCACTTTATACGACGTTAGTCAGTTGTAATGAATTTTTACACATGTATATATTTACTGTACCGTATTTTATTACGTTAGCCGCGCTGACCCTGCCTTTGGCGGTGAGGGCGGGGTACAAATTGAAGTAATAAATAAATAAATAAATAAAAAGTATCACGTCGCGGGCGAAGTGAAAGGCCTCTGCCTGGCACCCTGGAGAGCTGCCACCAGTCTGAGTTGACCGGGATGGAGCAGTGGTCTGATTCAGTCACAAGTTCTCTCAGAGCTGTTCTCTCAAGGGCAGTCCTTGAAAGAGCTCTCTCAGCCCCCCACCTACCTCACAGGGTGTCTGTTGCTGGGAGGGGAAGGGAAAGGAGATGGTAAGCCGCTCTGAGACTCCTTCGGGTATAAATCCAATCTCCTCCTCCTCCTCCTTCAAGACTGGCAGTAGCTTTTGAGGGTCTTAGGCGGAGGTCTTTCCCCTCAGCAACTACCTAGTCCTGTTAACTGGAGGTGCCGGGGATTGAACCTGGGATAGACCTTCTGGATGCGGAGCAGGTGCTCTACCACTGAGCCACAGCCCCACCCCATTGTGCAGACCTTCAAGATGGTTTGTAAAGCCTTCTTATTCCACAAGACCTTTCCAGATCGATCCTCCTGGACTGCCATTGTCTGTGGGGCTCTGATACTTTCTAACATTGCATGTGGGACGCACCGTCAAGTCACTGCCGACTTAACGCCGACCCCATGGATTAATGACTTCCAAAACGTCCTACCGTTGACAGCCTCGTTCCGGTTTTACCGTGTTTTCAGACGAATCGGTTTTAAGGGTTGACGCTGAAAGCCACCCTGAACTTAGGGAAGAGAGCAAAAGTTTGTTTATCGGAGGGTCCCTCAGTAGAAACTTTGATAAAATGGTGCCCGTCGCAAAAAAGAAAGCAGCGGATTAAGTTCAAATGTTGATTCCTCTGGATCTTTTTGCCTCTCTGTTCCCCCCGGGGAAGTCTCCCTTGTACACGCTGCCAACAACCGCGGGCGTCACTTTGGGGCAGAATGTTCTAGGGAGGCCATTAAACCGTCAAGTCGTGTTTTCAGAAGCAGACGTTTTCCCATCGCCCACTTTGTTTCAGCATTAGGGTGGTGATGTAGTCGGACAGGGAGGGGGAATTGAAGTAAATCCTCCCTCTCTCGGTCTGACCGGTGGAGTGATGACAGCCCCTTATACTGGGCGCTACAGAATTGAGTGCCTCTCTCGTGCCCGTTTATCGCCTGGGTTGAATCACTAGCTTAAGTGGCTGCCAACAGCGGCTGTTCTTTGTCACAGCAAGGTCAGGATAAGAGGTAGCTGGAATGAGCTATGTCAGTCCTCGGGGCCAAATGAGGACTGATCAGGGGTGGATTAAGGCTCACGGCTGCCCTAAACTCTGACCAATCTTGAAGAAGAGAAGAAACTGGATTTATACCCCGCCCTTCACTACCCAAGGGGTCTCAGAGCGGCTTACAAGCTCCTTTCCCTTCCCCTACCCACAACAGACACCCTGTGAGGTAGAAGAAGAGGAAGAGATTGGGTTTATACCCTGCCCTTCACTACCCAAAGGAGTCTCAGAGTGGCTTACAAACTCCTTTCCCTTCCCCTCCCCACAACAGACACCCTGTGAGGTAGAAGAAGAGGAAGAGATTGGGTTTATACCCTGCCCTTCACTACCCAAAGGAGTCTCAGAGTGGCTTACAAACTCCTTTCCCTTCCCCTCCCCACAACAGACACCCTGTGAGGTAGAAGAAGAGGAAGAGATTGGGTTTATACCCTGCCCTTCACTACCCAAAGGAGTCTCAGAGTGGCTTACAAACTCCTTTCTCTTCCCCTCCCCACAACAGACACCCTGTGAGGTAGAAGAAGAGGAAGAGATTGGGTTTATACCCTGCCCTTCACTACCCAAAGGAGTCTCAGAGTGGCTTACAAACTCCTTTCCCTTCCCCTCCCCACAACAGACACCCTGTGAGGTAGAAGAAGAGGAAGAGATTGGGTTTATACCCTGCCCTTCACTACCCAAAGGAGTCTCAGAGTGGCTTACAAACTCTTTCCTTCCCCTCCCCACAACAGACACTCTGTGAGGTAGAAGAAGAGGAAGAGATTGGGTTTATACCCTGCCCTTCACTACCCAAAGGAGTCTCAGAGTGGCTTACAAGCTCCTTTCCCTTCCCCTCCCCACAACAGACACCCTGTGAGGTAGAAGAAGAGGAAGAGATTGGGTTTATACCCTGCCCTTCACTACCCAAAGGAGTCTCAGAGTGGCTTACAAACTCCTTTCCCTTCCCTCCCCACAACAGGCACACCCTGTGAGACAGGTGAGGCTGAGAGAGCTCTTTTGAGGACTGCCCATGAGAGAACGGCTCTGAGAGAACTTGTGACTGGCCCAAAGTCACACCGGCAGCCGCATATGGAGGAGTGGGGAATCAAACCCCATTAGATTAGAATCCACGCACTTAACCACGGCACCAAGCCGGCCCTCATCTTGGTCCCCCCTCATTGAAATGACTGTCATGATGACTGAATTCGGCTCCATCATTTTACTTTTCAACACATGCATTTTACTTTTAAACACAGCCTATGACACTGCACCTCGCCAACAAAAAATAGGAGATAACCCCAGGGTGCACGACGATCAATTTTCACTAGTTTTATATATATATATATATATATATATACAAATCTTCATTTGTCTTTTTTTCTCCCTTTCCCCAGCTTTGTGGTGCCCCCTTTGGCCCTGGTGCCCTAAGCATGTGTTCAGTTCGCTTAAGGGTTAATCTACCACTGGGACTGACGCTGCGGGTTTCCCGTCCGGTCCTCCCCAACTTTTAAACACCCGGTTATCCGGGCTCGTCGGGTCAGGGCTCCGGAGGAAGGATAGGGCGGGGCTGGGTTCCGGAAGTCACCTCTCCTCCCTCCCTCCCTTCCGCAGAAATGCTGCATCAGCTTCACCAGCAGCTGGTGGAGTCCGAGCGCAAGACCATGACCTACCTGAAGCGGTTCAACAAGATCCAGGCGGACTACCACAACCTCATCGGGGTCACCGCCGAACTGGTGGATTCTCTGGAGGCCACGGTCAACGGCAAAATGGTAAGGGAGAGTCCGAGAGCGTTCAGATGGCGCGTGTGTTCGCGCGCATGTGCGCTAAACATTGTCAAGCGGCTTCTGACTTCACAATGACAGTACGAACGAATGCCCTCCCAAATGGGCCTGTAGCTACAGTGGGACGTTTCGGGGCTTGGCCCTCTCAGATGTGAGGCACGCCCCCAAAACAGCTGCTCCCCCCCGGTGATTTTAAAGGGGCTCTCCGGCTGATTGGCGGGAGCACATGGCCCACCCCTCTCCTTCCTCCTCCAAGATTTAAAGGGCCCTCCGGCTGATCAGTGGGCCCTTTAAATCTTGCCGGAGGTGAGGGAGAGGGGGCAGCCGAACTCCAAGTGCTGTGCGGCCGCCCTCCCCTCCCCTCCCCCTCCCCTTCCTCTGCTGCCCAACGGGATCTCCCCTGCTGGGTCTGCCTCTTCTCCTGCCGCCTTCGACTTTCCCCAGCGTCCTCGTCTCTTCCGGTGACTCCTGCCTTCTCATAATGTGATTAGCGTATGACAGCCTCCTCTGAGCCATCTTGGCTTCTAGGGAGAGTTCAGGCTTGGTTTGACCGAGAACCCGCCGATTTGTCTCTTTTGGCCGTCCACAGTATCCGTAGAGCTCTCCTCCGTCGCCGTGTTTCAAACAACTTGACTTTCTTCCCGCTCGCTTTCTTCATAGAATGATAGCCTTTGACAAAGTTTCTCATGATATCCTTCAGGATAAGCTGGTTAAGTGTGGGGTGGATGGAGCAACCGTTGGATGGATTCATGGTTGGTTGAAAAATCGTACCCAATGGGTGCTCGTAAATGGCTCCGCATCTACGTGGAGGGAAGTCTCGAGTGGAGTGCCACAGGGCTTGGTCCTGGGCGCGGTATTGTTCAATGTTTTTATAAATGACCTGGAGGAAGACATAGAGGGGATGCTTGTCAAATTTGTAGATGACACGAAGCTGGGTGGGATTGCTAATTCTGGATAGGCTGGAACAGTGGGCTGAGGCAAATAAAATGAAATTTGATAGAGATAAGTGCAAAGTCCACAACTGTCAGAGTCCCTATCCTAGTCAGCCAAACACCAGGTCTTGTTCACTGAAGCAAGAATAATGTTTATTTTATAAAGCTGCAATAGAAGGTTACTGGAGCAGATACATTGTTCAGAATAACGTGGTTACAAAAAGCAAGCAGTTATACCAGAAAGGGGGTGAATGGGGACCCCCCCTTCCACCAATGAGTGCCTAGTATGCGAATGGGAACTGAAGGCTACAATACTAATGAAGTTCCCACCGCCCCCATTGTTCCCAGCCAAGCTGTAGCTTTGAAAGCGATAGGAAGCTCACAGCCTGTCTCCTCCAAGGTCAGGGTGTTAAGTCTACCAGAGATAGAGCCTGCATAGCTCGCCCTCCGCATTCCATTCGAACACTCCAGGTGCATAAATCAACACCCCATGATCCCAACCTCCCCGCCCTACACACCACAACGCAACACAAAGCCCATCCTCCCACCCTACTCCATCCATCATGGCAGGACTACCTGACAACAACCTAGGCACAAAAAAATCAAAGGCACAGATATAGAATGGGAGGGGCTTGGCTTGACAGCAGCACATGTGAAAGGGATCTGGGTGTTCTGGTTGATCACAAGCTCAACATGAGCCTGCAGAGTGATCTGGCTGTGAAGAAAGCTAATGCAGTCTTAGGATGCATTAACAGAAGCCTTTTGTCCAGATCACGGGAGGTGGTGGTTCTGCTCTATTCGGCTATGGTCAGGCCTCACCTGGAGTCCTGTGTCCAGTTTTGGGCACCAGACTTTAGGAAGGACGTTGACGAGCTCGAGCGTGTCCAGAAGAGGGCGACCAGGATGGTGAGAGGATTTGAACCCAAGTCTTATGAGGAAAGGCTGAAAGAGTTGGGGATGTTTAGCCTGGGAAAGAGAAGGCTTAGAGGGGACACGATGGCAGTCTTCAAGTATTTGAAGGGCTGTCGTGTAAAAGATAGAGCAGATCTGTTCTCTCTTGCTCCGGATTGCAAGACTAGATCTAATAGGTGGAAATTACATGGGAGTCGTTACCGGCTCGATATCAGAAGAAACTTATCTCTATCAAATTAGCTGTCAGAGTGGGTGAGCAGTGGAACAGTCTGCCTCGGGAGGTGCTGGATTCTCCTATGCTGGACATTTTCAAGCAGAGGCTGGACGACCGTCTTTTGGGTGTGTTGTAGGTATGTAGGGCTCTCTTTCGGCTATGCTCCTGCAGAGTGCAGGGGGTTGGACTCGATGACCTGCAAGGTCCCTTCCAACTCCAACATTCTAGGATTCTATAGAATCACAAAAGTCGGAAGGGGCCCTACAGGCCGTCGAGTCCAACCCCCTGCTCAAGGCAGGATCAGCCCAGAGCATCCCTGGCAAGTGTTTGTCCAGCCGTTGCTTCAAGGCTGCCGGAGAGGGGAAGCTCACCACCTCCCCAGGCAGCTGATTTCACTGTGGCACAACTCTTAGTGTAAAACATTTCCCCCTAAGATCCAGCCGGTACCTTCCAGTCCTTAATTTCAACCCATTCTTGCGAGTCCTCTCCTCTGCTGCCAAGAGGAACAGGTCCCTACCCTCCTCTGAGCGACAGCCCTTCGAATACTCAAAGAGAGCAATTGTGTCTCCCCTCAGCCTCCTCTTCTCCAGACTGAACCTTCCCAGGTCCCTCGGCCTTTCCTTGCAGGGCTTCTTGGTCTCCAGGCCCCCAGTCATCCTTGTCGCTCTCCTCTGCACCCATTCGTTGCGTCCAGAGAGCATCCAATGAACTGGATTTCCAGGCAGTCTGTTTAGCGTACTCTTTCATCCCACGGACATTACCGAGCAGACTGTAGTCCCGGGGTCTCCAAGATGGTGTCCGTGGGTGCCATGACATCCACTGGCACTCTTCCCGGTGCCCGTTCTGTGTTTCTCAAAAGTGGGTGGGGCGAAGGGGGCTCTTGCCCAACAGACCTTCTGGGTGGCCCCCGGAGTTGTGATTGGCCGGTCTTTCCAAAGCTGCTTCGATGGAAGCTGCCACCACGGCACAAAGATACCCACAGTGGGACTGAAGAGCTATTTGTATGCAAGAAAATGTTCTGAAATGCCCTCTTGTTTTTATTCAACGCCCCCCCCATTGCACCCAAGGCTCCTACTGCCCACCTGTATTGTTCCAGCGCCCCCCAGCGGGCAGTATGGCCCACTTTGGGAACCAGTGCTTTAGAGAAAAAAAATTACGTGGCGGGGAGGGGCACGAAAACGATTTATGCAATTATGCTCGGCGTGGAGAAAGCGGATGAAGATAATTTCCCCCCTCCTCCCTCCCATGCTACTGTAACTGGGGGGGCATGCGTTGAAGTTGATGGGCAGTGAGATTAAGGGCGGACAAAAGGAAGTCCCACTCTGCCGAATGAGTTATGAGGTTACGGGATGATCAAATTGTAACTGCCGAAGTAATTAAATTGTGGGTTTCGTTGCCGGAGGAGACAGCAGTGGGCACAAGCGTGGGTGGTTTCAAGAGGGGCTAATCAGATCCATTGGAGGAGAGGTCCATTAAGGGCCAGTAGCCACGGAGGCTGAAGGGGGGACTCCGTGTTTCAGCCCTCAGGAAATACCAGTGTCAGGAGGCCATGTCAGTAGAAGGTCTCGGCCTCGGTGTCCCTGTCCGTTGGCCATCCAGGACAACCGGTTGGCCACTCTGTGAAGCAGGATGCTGGACTAGATGAACCACAGCTTTATTTTTTTATTATTTTATTAGATTTATATCCCCCCCCCCTACATGGTAGGCTCAGGGTTAGGATTCCAAACATACAGAACTGCAAATAAATGCAGACGTGCAATTAAAGCATATTCACCGATACAATCGCCCTTAAACTCACTAAAACACTAAAACGTACCATGTGCCTCAACAGACGATGTTAATTCCTGCGATGTTGTGGTTCCAGTCGGCTTCTAGGATCTGCGGTCACTGGAGTGGGGGCCCGATGGAAGTGGATGCCCACCGCCTCAACTAAAAGCCCGGCGGAAGAGCTCCGTCTTGCAGGCCCCAAGAAACTGTGATGGGTTCTACAGGGCCCTGATCTCATAAGGGAGCTCATTCCATCAGGTGAGGGCCGGGGCTGAAAATCTCTGGCCCTAGTTGAGGCAAGTCGGACAGCCATAGGGCCAAGGGAGTACCAGGCAGTTCATACAACACAGTGTTCTGCAGGGCTCATATGGGGAGAGGCGGTCTCAAAGATATGCCGGCCCCCCTGGCCGTTTGATGCAGCAGGGCTCTTCCTCTGAGAGCCAGTTTGGTGCCGTGGTGAAGTGCGCAGACTCTAATCTGGGAGAACCCGGTTTGATTCCCCACTCCTTCTCCACTTGCAGCTGCTGGATGACCTTGGGTCAGTCACAAGTTCTGACAAGAGCTGTCCTCCAAAAAGAGCCGTTTCTGTCAGAGCTCTTTCAGCCCCACCGACCTCACAGGGTGTCTGTTGTGGGGAGGGGAAGGGAAGGGAAAGAAGATTGTAAGCTTCTCTGAAACTCTGAGTGAAGGGCGGGGTGTAAATCCACCACCTACCGAGGCAGACTGTTCCACTGCTCAACCACTCTTAGGAAGTTTCTCCTGATATTTAGCCGGTATCGATACCCTTGTAATTTCCACCCATTAGATCTAGTCTTGCAAGAGAGAACAGATCTGCTCCATCTTCTACATGACAGCCCTTCAAATACTTGAAGACTGCAATCATGTCCCCTCTAAGCCTTCTCTTTCCCAGGCTAAACAGACCCAACTCTTTCAGCCTTTCCTCGTAAGACTTGGATTCCAACCCTCTCACCATCCTGGTTGCCCTCTTCTGGACACACTTGAGCTTGTCAACATCCTTTCTAAAATGTGGTGCCCAAAACTGGACACAGGACTCCAGGGGAGGCCTGACCATAGCAGAACAGAGCAGAACGACCACCTCCCGTGATCTGGACACAATGCTTCTGTTAATGCATCCTAAGATTGCATTTGCTTTCTTCACAGCCACATCGCACTGCAGGCTCATGTTGAGCTTGTGATCAACCAGAACACCCAGATCCCTTTCACATGTGCTGCTGTCAAGCCAAGTCCCTCCCATTCTATATCTGTCTTGTCTGGTGCTTGCTGAAATCACTAATAAAATAGGACTGACCACTAGGCTTGTGGTCTGTTCATCCATGGAACCCACTATTTAACATTCCCCTAGAAGAGGTTTGAAACTGAGTGAAACTGTCTGTTGTGGGGAGGGGAAGGGGAAGGAGTTTGTAAGCCGCTCTGAGACACCTTTGGGTAGTGAAGGGTCGGGTATAAATCCAATCTCCTCCTCCTCCTCCTCCTCTTCCTCTTCCACTTCTTCCTCCTCTTCTTCCTCTTCCACTTCTTCCTCTTCCTCTTCTTCTTCCTCTTCTTCTTCTTATTCTTCCTCTTCCTCTTCTTCCTCTTCTTCTTGCTGAGACAGCATCTGCTTTTCATCCCAAAATGCGCTGGAATCTTTTTGTTGAACTGTTTGTGTAGTTTTTCCCCGGCTATTACCACATGGGGGTGCTGTTTGGTTGAACTTCAGGACTGCTTTCAGCGCCTTTAGAGGCGTTTTAGAAAAAGAAGTGGCATCAAAATACGTTTTCTAAAAACCTTCTTACCTTGTTTTTACGTTTTTCAGACGTGTGCATGCACAGGAAAGCTGATACCCAGAATTAAGCTTTGTTGGTCTTGAAGGTGCCGCCTTGTCGCAGACTTTGTTTTATTTCTGCTAGTTCTAGCCTGCCTTTCTCCATGAGACTCAAGGTGGATTACGAGCCACTCAGAACAAGCCATTGGACATAGACAGCTGTACAAAACTATCCATAAAACAGAAGCAGATGCTTAAAAAGCTGGTGAGATTTTCCCCATGAAGAAAGGTTAGGGCACCTGGGGCTCTTCAGCTTGGAGAAGCGACAGCAATCGAGGGGTGACATGATCGAGGTTTATAAGGTTATGCTTGGGATAAAGCAGGTCCTTTTCTCACAAGACAAGAACTCGTGGGCACTCCATGAAATTGCTGAGCAGTCGGGTTAGAACGGGTAAAAAGGAGTCCTTCTTCACCCAAAGAGGGATTAACACGTGGAATTCACTGCCACAGGAGGTGGCGGCGGCTATAAGCATGGACAGCTTCAAGAGGGAATTGGATAAACATCTGGAGCAGAGGTCCATCGGTGGTTATTAGCCACAGGGTATAGATAGGGACTCTGGAGCAAGTAATGCTCTGTATCCTTGCTGCTTGGGGTGGGGGGTCAACAGTGGGGGGCTTCTAGTGTCCCGGCCCCACTGCTGGACCTCCTGATGGCACCTGGTATTCTTGGCCACTGTGTGACACAGAGTGTTGGACTGGATGGGCCACTGGCCTGATCCAACATTGGCTAATCCACCCTGCTCTGTCCCATGCATAATCTTATAAACCTCGATCACGTCACCCCTCAGCCGTCGTTTCTCCAAGCGAAAGAGCCCCAAGCGCTTTAACCTTCCTTCATAGGGGAAAGTGTTCCAACCCTTTTATCTTTTCTGCACTTTTTCCAGTGCTCTGAGAGAACAGCTCTGAGAGAACTGTGGCTTGCCCAAGGTCATCCAGCAGCTGCACGTGGAGGTGTGGGGAATCTAATCCGCTTCTCCCAGATTAGAGTCCGCGCTCCGTCCTAACCGCCACACCAAACTGACTTTCAGATCACCTTTCAACTGGAGATACCGAGGATTGAACACGGGACCTTCCGCAATGCCAAGCAGGTGCTCTGCCGCCGACCCACAGCTCCTCCTTTACATAATTGGGATGTAATCAAGGGACAAAATTTTGGACCCCCGATGTGCTCGCTTTTTAAATAATCATAGAGCGAACCTCCCTCCTTTGAGCTGTGAGCCTCTCTGCATATTAAAAAATATCCTGGAATATAAAGCATTTATGTTCCTTGAGCTCACGTATCGAGGTCCTAGGCAATCTCATGCCCGGCAGCTGTTTCTTGAATGCAGTTCCCAGTAGGGCTGCTTTTGGTGCCTCCCTGGATGATGATGATGAAGAAGAAGAGATTGGATTTATACCCCGCCCTTCACTACCCAAGGGAGCCTCAGAGCGGCTTACAAACTCCTTTCCCTTCCCCTCCCCACAACAGACACCCTGGGAGGTAGAAGAAGAAGAAGAGATTGGATTTATACCCCGCCCTTCACTACCCAAGGGAGTCTCAGAGCGGCTGACAAACTCCTTTCCCTTCCCCTCCCCACAACAGACACCTTGTGAGGTAGAAGAAGAAGAAGAAGAAGAAGAAGAGATTGGATTTATACCCCGCCCTTCACTACCCAAGGGAGTCTCAGAGCGGCTGACAAACTCCTTTCCCTTCCCCTCCCCACAGCAGACACCTTGTGAGGTAGAAGAAGAAGAAGAAGAAGAAGAAGAAGAAGAAGAAGAAGAGATTGGATTTATACCCAGCCCTTCACTACCCAAGGGAGTCTCAGAGCGGCTGACAAACTCCTTTCCCTTCCCCTCCCCACAGCAGACACCTTGTGAGGTAGAAGAAGAAGAAGAAGAGATTGGATTTATACCCAGCCCTTCACTACCCAAGGGAGTCTCAGAGCGGCTTACAAATTCCTTTCCCTTCCCCTCCCCACAACAGACACCCTGTGAGGTAGAAGAAGAAGAAGAAGAGATTGGATTTATACCCTACCCTTCTCTACCCAAAGGCATCTCAGAGCGGCTTACAAACGCCTTTCCCTTCCCCTCCCACAACAGACACCCTGTGAGGTAGGTGGGGGCTGAGAGAACTTCTGACAGAAACTGTCCTTGAGAGAACAGCTGTGCCAGAGCTTGTGACTGACCCAAGGTCACATCAGCAGGTGCAAGTGGAGGAGTGGGGAATCAAACCCGGTTCTCCCAGATTAGAGTCCGCACACTTAGCCACTACAGCAAACTGGCTCTCAGAGATTTATTCCCTGCCCATCTCATATCTTCCAATAAACTTTTCAAAACCGAAAGTTGGCGTAAAGAGTGAGTTGACTGACGGGGACCCTGACAGAGAACTCTAACACAAACTGCTCTTTTTCAAGAACAGCTGTGCCAGAACTTGTGACCGACCCAAGGTCACATCAGCA
>JAPDNY010000347.1:0-49172 GCA_029375565.1 Gekko gecko | reverse complement strand
TGTCAGGTAGCCCTGCCATGATGGATGGAGGGGAGGGAGGTTGGCTCTGGGCGCCTTAGTGGCGTGACAGGCGGGAGGTTGGAATCCGGGGAGTTGTTGATTTACGCCTAGGGTGTGAGAATGGAATGTGGCTCCTATTACCCCTATCTCTTGCAGCCTAGACATTCTGACCTTGAGGAGTCAGGGCTGCGCGCTTCACTATCGCTGGCATAGATGTAGCTTGCTGTGAATAATGGGGGCGGTGGGAATTTCATTAGCGTAGTAACTTTCGATTTCCCAGTCGCATGTTATTCTTTGTATGGTAGAAGGGGGGTCCCCATTCACCCCCTTCCCTGTATAACCGCTTGCTTTCTGTAACCAAGTCATTCTGAACAAGATACCTGTTCCAGTGATCTATCTATTGCAGCTTAATAAACGCTATCCTTGCTTGCATCACAAGGCCTGGTGTTTTGCTGACTAAGTTAGGACTTCTGACAGTTTGTTCAGAATCCTCATTTACTTTTGGGACTGGTCCTAAACCCGCAACTCCAAAATGAGTGGCGGAGAAGAAGACACTCTCCCAATTGAAGAAGAAAAGGAGAAGAAGCCTCCCGGGAAAGACGTACCCAGAGAGACCCCTGACACACACGTGCCGGGACAATGGGGTCTGGAGTACGACTTTGGAGGGCCTTACGGAGACCCATATGGGGCAGCCTATGGGGGGTGACCACCCGAGTTGGACGTAGACGTGACTGGGTGAAACCCCTGGCTGAAACCCACGAAGCGTGGTTCGGGACCCCGAGAGCTTCCATGGGGATGAGCCACCCCGAGAGGTCGGTCCGAAAACTAATCACGGCGGAAGCCCTGGAAGAGACCGGCCGAGACTCTGAGACCCTGGAAGGCGCCGTGGTAAGGAGGAGATGGAGTGGAGAGCCGAGCCAAGACCGCCTGATGCGATTCCTGGACGAATCCCTCGCACGCATCCCACAGATGATCGCGGAGGGCATCCGGGAAGAGCGCGAGCGGCAAAGACGTGAGGAACCACCAGCCCATGTACCTCCCGATCAGCGGCCGGTGCCGGACCAAGACCAGGGGAACGTGCCAGCCAGCCCGCCGGAGCAACCAGCGGGGCCAGGACCGCAGGGGCCGCCGGGGCAACCACCCCCTCGTCCTTGGGGGTTCTTGCCGCCCAAGCCTACAGAACTTCTGGACGCTGACTTTGACGGAGACCCCGAGAAATTCCCATTCTTTCTGGTGCGAGCCGAGAGGTTTATCGAGACCTGGGGCCACCTATTCCAGCGAGAAGAGCGGATGGTTGATATCATAGCAGCCCACCTAAAGGGAGCGGCCGCTGACTGGTATGTGGGGCTCCATCAAGCCGATGGGCGCGAGCTGAGGGAAATCGATTCTTTCATGTGGGCCATGAAAGAGCAATTCGAAGATGTGCACTCCACCAAAGCAGCAAAGGCAACGATCCGAAGCCTCAAACAAGGCGCGAGATCGGTGAGAGACTACACCTCGGAGTTCCGCAGATGTGCCGCCAAACTCCGAGGGGAAGGAAACCTCGTTGACTTCTACAAGTGGGGACTCAACGCGGAGATCCGCCGAGAAGTCACCAGGAATCAAGACCCAAACACCCTCACCGGATGGATTCAAGCAGCTGTCACGATGGAGAACCGCCTGAAGACCATCAAACTGGATGACGCCGCAGCGATGGCTAACAGGGGCCCTGCGCCGGCTGCGAGAGGGAAAACCCCTGCACCGAACCCGAAGCTGAGGGATGGCACCAGGGAGCTCCGGATGAAGCAAGGTCTTTGCCTCAAATGCGGAGAAGGGGGCCATTTCTCCGCGAACTGCCCAACATCGTCTGCATCACCAGGAGCACCAAAAGGAGTCAAGAAGAAGTTTGACACATCCACGCCAAAACAGGTGGCGAAGCCGAAGGGGGCGAAAGCTCTGCAAGCCAAACCGCTCAGCGAAGCATCCGACTCATCCGATGGCGAGACCGTGCCGCAGGGAAACGAGACGGACCTGCTGTAAACAGCGCTGAACAGCAGGTCCCACATCCCCAGGCGCAACTCCCGGTGAGCAAACCCCCCTCTCTTTTCTTTCTCACAGTGACTCTAATGGACCCGGGTCTATTGACCCATGTGAGAGTACGAGCTCTCATTGACTCTGGGTGTGGGAGAGACCTCATCAACCCCACACTAATAACGGGACTTGGGGCGAAAGTTGTTAAATTAACTGACCCCTTGATTTTTACTCAAATGGACGGGTCCACCATGAAAGAACCCTGTAAATACGAGACTGTACCCTTGCGGGTGGGACTCGGGCAGCACTGGGAAGAAAGACCTTTCGTGGTTACCCCTTCAGCCCGCTTTCCATTGGTTCTAGGGAGCCCGTGGTTCTTTGATCACGATCCTCATGTACTATGGGGGGAGGGGAAGGTCAACTTCATCTCCAAAAAATGCCAGTCCCACGCATGGAAAAAGGAGTGGGGACCCATGATGGGGGGGCAACTCCTAGTGACAGCGGGGGTGGCAGACGCAGAGCTGGAAGGCATTCCCCCCGAGTATCACGACCTGGCTCCCGTTTTTGGAGAGGAGGAGGCCGATGAATTGCCCCCCCACAGAAACTCTGACTGTGCAATTGAAATTTTACCCAACCAAAAATTACCGAAGGGAAAACTGTATTCTATGAGCCCCTCGGAAAAGGTGGAACTGAGGAAGTTCATCGACAAAAACCTCAGTAGGGGTTTTATACGGCCAGCATCCTCCCCGTTTGCGGCTCCTGTGCTTTTCCGGAAAAAAAAGGATGGGGGGTTGCGGCTATGTACCGACTATCGCGGCTTGAATGCGGTGTCCAACACAAACGCTTACCCCATGCCCCTCATAAAAGACTTGTTGGCTGCAGTGGCTGGGGGAAAATTTTCTCTAAGCTAGACCTCCGAGATGCCTATTTCAGAGTCCGCATCCGGGAGGGGGATGAATTTAAAACGGCGTTCAATACCCCCTCGGCCAGTTTGAATACTTAGTCATGCCATTCGGGCTCCAAGGGGCCCCTGGGGTCTTCATGAACTTGATTAACGAGGTGTTGCATAAGCACTTGTTCAAGGGGGTCCTTGTTTACCTTGATGACATTCTTTTGTACTCCCCCGACCTTAAATCGCATGTGAAACTGGTGCGGGAAGTACTACAAACGTTGCACAAGCATAAACTGTTTGCCAAACTATCCAAGTGTGAATTTCACAAAACAGAGATCCCTTTTCTGGGCTACCGCATTTCCCAGAAGGGGATTGAGATGGACCCTGACAAAGTTAAGGATGTCGTGGGGTGGGAGCCTCCCAAAACGAGGAGGCAACTCCAGGGGTTCCTCGGATTCGCGAACTTTTATAGATCGTTCCTCTCGAACTTTGCCCAGGTGGCTCTTCCCTTGACTGACTTACTGAAAACCAAAGGGAAACCACCCGAATGCACTCGGCCCTGAGCCAAACTAGAATGGTCGCCAGAGTGCCAGCGGGCTTTTGACAGATTGAAAGCCCTTTTTACGTCGGAACCCGTGTTGGCCCACCCGAATGAACTTAAAAAATTCATTGTTCAAGTTGACGCCTCGGACGTTGCAATGGGGGGGCGATCCTCCAAGAGGGGGAGGATGGCAACTTGCACCCCCTTGCCTATGTTTCAAAAAAATTTAACGATACTGAACGGAATTGGTCGGTGTGGGAAAAAGAAGCGGGATCGATCCGCTTAGCGTTGGCTACCTGGCGCCATTGGCTAGAGGGGGCGCGAGTCCCGTTCGAGGTCTGGACTGATCACAAAAACCTCGAGCTACTCCGCTCCCCCGTTCCTTGAACGCCAAACAGCTCCGCTGGGCTGATTTCTTCTCCAAGTTCAATTTCACACTGCACCACTTCCCGGGGACATCTAACTCACTGGCCGATGCACTGTCACGCCTCCCTCAACACGACAGCAAAAGGGAGGAGATTCATGACTCAGTTTTCACTCCTTCCCAGTTGGGAGGAGCAGTAACCACTCGGAGGCAGGCCAAACACTTCCCCCGCCGCCAGACCCTCCTCCAAATGAATGGGCGGTGAAATTCTCCACAGAACTGTCGGATGCGGATAGGGAGGAGGTGGCGGGGGAAGGAGGAATGTCCCGGGATGCGCATGGCTGCTGGACTAAAAATAACAAACTCTTTGTCCCACGGTCTCTCAGGGGGAGGTAATGGGCTGGGCGCACGGATCAAAGTTAGCTGGACACACGGGGTTTGTGAAATCTCTCCAGCTACTGCAAAGACAATTTTGGTGGCCAGGGCTACGGAAAGATGTTTCCCTCTTCACGTCAGCCTGTCAAACGTGCTTAATGAGTAAACCTCGGCCCGGTAAACCCCCAGGTGCCCTACAGCCCCTCCCTACCCCGGCTCGGCCATGGGAAGTGATCTCTATGGACTTTATTACGGATCTACCCCCTAGCGGGGGGAAAACCGTCATATGGGTGATAGTGGACCTGTTTACCAAACAGGCGCATTTCGTTCCGTTTGCCACCATCCCCTCTGCTAAGAAATTAGCCTCTGCTTTCTTGCAACACGTCGTGAGGCTCCACACCTTACCTGCTAAGGTGATCTCGGACAGGGGGGTTCAATTCGTTTCAAGGTTCTGGAGCGAACTTATGTCACTGCTTGGGGTGGAGAGGGGGGTGAGCAGTGCATACCATCCTGAATCAGATGGGCAGACCGAACGTGTGAATCAGACTCTGGAACAATACCTGCGGTGTTTTTCTAACTTTCAGCAGGACAATTGGCATTCTCTTTTACCTTTGGCTGAATTCTGTTACAATAATACTCAGCACTCGTCGACGGGGATGTCCCCGTTTAAGGCAGTACATGGATATGACGCCCCGCCTTTGCCATTTTTGACTTCTCCCAACCTCCCGGCGGGAGACGCTGGAGACTGGTGCAAACAACTGCAGGAGGCGTGGGGCTCGTTAGCCAAGACTCTAGAGGAGGCTAAGACTGCATACAAAATCCAGGCCGATAAGAAACGTAGCCTTGCATGGGTTCCAAAATGTGGAGAGTTTGCTTACTTATCCACCCAACATTTGCGTCGAATTCAGCCGAGTCGCAAACTCGGTTGGAAATATATTGGTCCTTTTGAGATTGTGAGAGTGATTAACAATGTAACTGTTGAACTTGCGTTGCCTAAGTCTCTAAAGTCTGTTCATCCTGTTTTTCATGTAAGGCTTCTACGCCAAGCGCCTGAAGGGAACAAATGGAGACCGCAACGGCCGACCCCACCTCCGCTGCTGGTGGGGGGGGAACCTCACTACGAAGTATCGCAAATTCTGGACTCTAAGATCTCTCGCAATCGCTTGTTTTACCTGGTTGAATGGATTGACTTTGGGCCGGAGCAGAGGGAGTGGGTGCGGGCGGAAAATGTTCTGGCCCCCCGGCTTGTCCGGGCGTTTCACAAGTTGTACCCCCATAAACCAAAGGGGTAGGCTTCTTTTCGAGGGGGCTGCATGTCAGGTAGCCCTGCCATGATGGATGGAGGGGAGGGAGGTTGGCTCTGGGCGCCTTAGTGGCGTGACAGGCGGGAGGTTGGAATCCGGGGAGTTGTTGATTTACGCCTAGGGTGTGAGAATGGAATGTGGCTCCTATTACCCCTATCTCTTGCAGCCTAGACATTCTGACCTTGAGGAGTCAGGCTGCGCGCTTCACTATTGCTGGCATAGATGTAGCTTGCTGTGAATAATGGGGGCGGTGGGAATTTCATTAGCGTAGTAACTTTCGATTTCCCAGTCGCATGTTATTCTTTGTATGGTAGAAGGGGGGTCCCCATTCACCCCCTTCCCTGTATAACCGCTTGCTTTCTGTAACCAAGTCATTCTGAACAAGATACCTGTTCCAGTGATCTATCTATTGCAGCTTAATAAACGCTATCCTTGCTTGCATCACAAGGCCTGGTGTTTTGCTGACTAAGTTAGGACTTCTGACACAAGGCCACAAAGAGACATGCGCTCAGTAGGGCCTTCATGGTGCTGCAAAGATGAAGAACCAGAGAGAACTCAGCTCAGAAGTGGACCAACGAAGGAGTCTGATGCTGAGTCCAGGGATTCTCCTTCAGGAATTTATAGGTTACCAACAGAAGCTCCGTGGCAGAAACTGGGAACAACTGGCTTGGTGAGATGTTGAAAGTGATGGGAATTGGGATTGCACATTTTCTCAGAAATCCCTTAATGTTTTCCCAGAAACCAGAGCTCAGAGTTGGAGTCTGATGAAACAAGTTTATGGAATTCCATGTGATTTTGCCCATAGTGTCTGCCAGTCCCCTCTGGCCAGTCTTGCCCCACTGGATGGGGGAACACATGTCCCCAAACAGCTTGAAAGACATCATTCTGTTCCACGTACAATCTTCTCTTCCCAGCATTTTTGGAGAAGTGAACATGTAATATTGCCAATTTTGAGTTCTGAGCAATAGAAGGATACCAGGACAAGGGTCCTCTTCAGAGGGGGTGTGAGTAAAACAAACTGGAAAATTACATCTTCCAAGTTCTGCATGATGATAATTTGAGCAGGGAAGCTAATCTGTTTTGGCAAAAGTCCAGAAGCTTTGTAGGGTCTAGCAACATGTCTTCTGGGCGGAACCAGCCTCAGCATGCTGACTGAGAAGTAAACCCCAGCCAGTTCAAAGGGCACTTAGTCTCAAGCAGGGAGGACTTCCGTGATTGCTTTTATCTTTAACTAATTTATTTCCCCCAAAAAATTGATGTTAAAGAGGGGAAAGTAGATCTCTGTGCATTTCTTTCTTCAGCATGTTTACTCACAAGTAAGTCTCCCTAGTTGTTGTTCAGTCGCACAGTTGAGTCCGACTTTTTTTTTTGTAATATTTTTAATTGATTGATGATAAGAGATTATAATCAGCAAAATTACAGTAGTTTTCAAGATCACTACAAAAGAGTAACAGTAACATTAACATTAACATTTAGATGAGCTATAAAATTGACATTTACATATTTTGTTTCTAAAGAGTATACATTGAAAGTTGAAAACAATAATTATGATGTGTGTTTAGGTATAGTAGATTGAACTAGATTGATACATCTGAGCTTAAGTTGTACAGTTTACCAAAGGCATAAGGTATCTATCACTGAGGGGATTTCTGATTGCTTGGAGAGATATTCTAGTATAGGGATCCATACTGATGTAAAATTGGTACGGGTAGGGCATTTATCAAAACATGTAAGATTATCTGAGAGTTTGGCTAAAATATATAAATCCCACAACTTTTTATGTCATTGTGAAAGAGTGGGTGTCATTGTCATTTTCCAGTGTGTGGCAATGACAGTTTTGGCAGCAAAAAGCAATATAGAAATTCTTTCTATGGTAGAGAGACTGACACAGTCCGTAGCCCAACTGTTCAAAAACAAATCTTCAGATGTAGGAGCAATGATTACATCATCAAGGGATTTGATCTGTTCTAGCACATCATTCCAGAAGGGGAGGATTTTAGGACAAAGAATCCAACAGTGTGTGTAGTCACCTATAATATTACAATTTTTCCAACACTTTGGGTTGTATGATGGGTTCATGCGAGCCAATTTGTAAGGGGTTAGGTACCAGTGTGATAAGATTTTAAAAGTTTGTAACTTCATAGATGTGATTCTAGAATGGAACGGTGGTGAAGTCCATATGCGATCCCAAGATTCAGTTGTGAGAGTATTCTTGCATGTCTTATGCCACATATTTTGGTAGGATAGTATTTCATCATTCTTCATTGAGGCTAGTACCTTATATATCTTAGAAATCAAGCCCTTTTGTGTGATGCTAGCAATCGTGATGACTGATTCAAATGCTGTGAGTGGTGTTTTGAGTATGGATTCAAGTTTGATTTGTATACACATGTGAGAAATTTGGAGGTATTGCAGCCAAGGAATGGTTTTTTGCAATTTAGCTTCTAGATTTATTTTGGGCAAAAGTAGTTTTTTTGCAGAGAGGTCTTGGAGAGTGGTAATGTTAGCAGATTTCCAATGATTATATGCAGGGTTGTCGAGACCTGGGGGAAACCATGACTGATTTAAGAATGTCTGATAACGGGAGATGGGAGGTAACAATTGTGACCTCAACCGATCCCACGTATTCAACATAGCTGAAAGCAGAGGGTTAGAGCGAATCTGTTTGGGTCTGTTAGAAGAGGTTTGCCATATGATTTCTTGTATATCAAAAGGATTAATGTATGCAGCGTATTGTTTGATCTGATCTGAATCAGGACCTACATATAATAACCGCAAAATCTGAGAAAGATGTATGGCTCTATAGTAATATATTAAGTTAGGAAAGCCTATTCCTCCCTTTTCTGAGCATCTGTAAAGTGTATTGCATTTAATTCTGTGGTGTTTGTATGACCAGAAAAAATCTAAAAGCAATGATTGCCACTGGAGTAATTGTTTGGTGGTGACAAGTATAGGAATGATACGGAATAGGAAAATAAATTTAGGCAGCACAAAAGCTTTAATTATATTTAGTCTGTCCAACCAGGAGATATTTAATCTATGTCACTTTTCCAGGTCAGATTGGATATCTTTTATTAGTTGAGCATGGTTAAACTTAAAAATATCATTAAAGTTTTTGGGTATCTTTATACCTAAGTATGATAAACAATCAGTGGTCCACGCATACTCATAAGAGGATTTAATGATTAATGAGGTTTGTTTATCTAGATTAATTGGTAAAAGATAAGATTTTGCCACATTAATTTTGAGTCCTGAAATAGAGCTAAAATACGATAGATGTTTTTGTATATAGCTTAAAGAGGAGATGGGTTGAGATAAGAATAGCAGCATATTGTCTGCAAATAAAGAGGTTTTGAATTCTTTTTTGTGTAGAGTAATACCTTTAATATCTTTGTCTTCTCTAATTAAATTGGCTAGGGGTTCAATACATAGTGCGAATAGGAGTGGGGATAGGGGACATCCTTGGCGAGTGCCCCGTCGAAGTTGAAAAGATTCTGAGTTATGACCATTAATTTTCAGGTAAGCTCTGGGGTCAACATAAATAGCATCTATGGCAGGCAAGAATTTCTTTCCGAAACCCATCTGTTGCACCACCTTTTAAGATAAAGGATCTCCACTGAATCGAAGGCTTTCTTCAGATCCAGGGATAAAAAGGTTGCCGTAATATTTTGGGATTTGCAGTAGTTCAATATCGTAAGAGCTTTATGAATATTCTCAGAAATATCACGTTTAGGCATACATCCAATCTGATCTTGATTTACATATTGTGTAACAAGTGAGTTAAGTCGATTAGCCAAAATAGATGTAAATATTTTAAAGTCTGTATTTAGTAAAGATATGGGTCGATAAGATGCTGGTGAGGATGGATCTTTGCCCTGTTTGGGGATGACTATGATTGCTGCACTGTTCCAAGATGGTGGGAGACATCCCATATTAAGAATGTGGTTGCATGCCTCAAATAGGGGTTGAGCCAAAAGAGTTACAAATTGTTTATAAAATTCAGAAGTAAATCCATCAGGGCCTGGTGCCTTAAATTTCACACATCAGACAACATTAGCTGATCCCCAAGGGAGGTTCATCTTTGTGAAGGGAACCCTCAATAACATAGAGGTAACTCTTGCATCGCTATATGCGCCCAACTTAGAACAAATTCCTTTTCTTGAACAAACTTTAAGTAAACTAGATAACTTTCGCATGGGTGAAATCATTATAGGGGGTGACCTCAACATCATTATGGATCACTCTAAGGACAGGTCAGCCTTTCACCCTAGCCATGCCAAACCAAAACGAGTACTAACTAAACTTAACGAAACCTTGACCTCCTTCCACTTAACAGACATATGGAGACATATGCATCCTACTGAACGTGATTATACGTTTTACTCAACATGACATTGTTCTAATACACGCATAGACTATATCTTAGTGTCACCATCTTTGATCAATCTGGCCCAAAGTACTATAATAGGGCCACAATTGTGGTCTGACCACTGCTGGGTAAACTGTAATCTAGCATTAAACTGTGACAAACAACAGACTCCTTCATGGACTTTAAACAGCTCTTTATTGTTGAATGACCAGGTGGTGTCCAACTTTGTGCTAGGTGCAAGTATTTCTTTTCTCCTCCACTCTTTTATGGGGTGGGTTATCATCTCTCAGACTGTGGGGGTTCTTGTACCCTTCAAGAGCTACACAGACATGCTCTTGTCTGACTCAGAGACTCTGGCTCTGGTCGTCCCCATGTTCCATGTGGCACGTGAGGGACTGGCCTCGTTGTTGGAGCCAAAAACAGAACGTGCAGACCTTGTCCCAGAGGTGTGTGTACTGGTGAGGAGGCTGAAAGAAGGGCTCAAGCAGAAGGCACACATGTTGGCGACCATGTGTGACCCATGCATCAAGGGCAGGATCGTCAAGCAGGTTAATGAGTTCGATCACTGGAGAGAGGCGCTCTCCCGGCAGGTTGAATGCAGGCAGTGGGGTCATGTTGCTGGGAGCTGAGGAGGTGTGGGGGGGCTGAAAGCAGCACAGCTCTTGCTCTTCCCCACCTCCCCAGCTAGGCTGCATCCCCCCCACAGCCCCCACCTTGAAGAGTGGAGAGATGGCACTCTTGGGGTGGCTCCCTGGCCCCTCTGGGAGCAGTAGCAGGCCCATGAGACAGGATATGGTGGCTCTGATGGGCAGGGATTACCTTTTGGAGCCCTGTGAGTCACAGTCCCCCTGTCCGTTGAGCTACTGGGCCATAAAGGAGTCGGTCTGGCTGGCCCTCTCCGTCATGGCCCAGGGGCTCCTCTCATGCCCTCCTAAGAGTTTTCAGAGTGAGCACGTTTTTTCACATATGGGCAACATCATTAGCCCACATCGCTCTCGCCTGAACCCCTGGACAGTGGAGCAGTTTGTCTTCCTCAAGGTCAACTTGCCACTGTTTGGCTTCCCGGACCTGGACTTTGAGGGTGACTGAGGTGAGCACAGTCTTGTTGCACCTGCATCCTCTCTCAGGCTGTGCTGGGAAGTTTGGGGAGAAAAGCTCTTCCCCAAAATTAAAAGTAGAGCGAGAGACCAGAGAGAGACACGTGTCCCCCCAATAATTCTGATTGGCAGATTAATGCCCCACCAACTCCCCTTCCACTGGCATTCCCTCACCCAGGCCACACTCCCCAGAACACCTCCATAGAACCCTAGTAGCTATGTGGCACTAGGTAATACAGGTTTCCTCTGGGTACCATCCATCCATCCATCCATCCATCACCAAACAAAAATTGAATGCTGGTCTAAACAGCAGCAAAAACAGTTTTCAGTCTAGCTGGAAAAATGGACAGTACAGAACAAAAACCAGGAAAAAAAGGCCACAGGAGTGCCACAGAGACATTTTTCTTCGCAGGGGTGGGTGGGTGGTGGACAATGCTCCCCTAAGCTGTGGAGTTTTGTGAGCCAAAATCCTACTTTGCGAGCTACCAGCATTAAAGTTGTGTGCAGGCAGGTGATTTGGCTACTACATAAATTAGTTTGCTCTGGAGCCCTCCTTCCTGAGCGACCCCGCCAAATGTCCCACTGTAGCTACAGGCCTAGATATATAGAGGACTCTACTATGATGGGTTGTTTTTTTTCCAATTTACAGCCAAGAGTCCCCAAACTTCTATAAACTCCCCAAAATTCACAAACCTGGGTTCCCCCTCCTGGAAGACCCATAGTATCTGGGTCTAATACTGTTTTGGAACCTTTATCTCAATTCATTGATTTTTGTTTAAATCCATTTGTTAGTAAAGCCCCCTCATACATTAAGGACACACAAAAATTATAAACAGACAGGACAACTACAAATTCCTAATGTCAATGCTCTATATACCTTCATACCCCACAGGGAACTGAGGAATACAGTAGAAATTGTCTTAAACAAATGGTCTTTGCTTTCTCCATCTACGTTTTTTTCCCTCATGGAAATCCTTGATATAATCCTAGATGAAAATTATTTCATATTTGAAAAGGATTTTTACTTTCAAATAAAGGGACTAGTGATGGGGCATCCCAGCAGTGCCTGGTGAAGCCAACCTGTTTATGCCATCATTGTGGTGTGTGAAAGTTTGTCAATAATGCCTTGCAGTTCCTCCAAGCTGCAATTTTATCACAGTGTATGAGGGACAGTGTGTCTACAAACAGTTGGAAAGAAGTCAGTTTGTACGACACTTAATTGTCTCTTCCCAGCAATAGGGCCACTCACCAGTATATGCTTGTCTCCCTGGAGTGCGGCTACTTTGAGAGTTCCATTTTCCAAAATGTCACAATCTGCTTTTAAAAATTTCTTTAAAAAAACAAAAACAAAACACCCCCAAATCTTTAGGAATTTCCCAGGCTGGAGTTGGCAACCCTATAACAGTTTAGTTGGACTGCCTTAATTACTGTGAATGGACCTGTCTGTATCACCAGACAGCTCAGAAGTGGTCGCTGGAAAGCACATCCAGCAGCAGCAACTAGCCAGGAAAGTTTTATGGAAGTTAGGGTTTCTTTTAGATGGGAGGTGGCCAACGTGGCAATACCTGTCAGTGAACTCTTTGACAGCTCACAAACAGTGTTCCCTCTAAGCTGAGTTAGTGTGAGCTAGCTCACAGTTTTTTAGCCTCTGGCTCACACATTTTTGCCTTAGCTCAGGAAGGATGGCTCCGGAGCAAACTAATTTATGCAGTAGCCAAATCAGTCGCTCACAACTTTAATGCTGGCAGCTCACAACGTAGAATTTTTGCTCATGAGACTCCACAGCTTAGAGGGAACATTGCTCACAACTCATGTGGATGTTTTTAGAAGGGTGCCATTATTATATTGAGGCTGGTTTGGCTGTGGTGGTTTACTGCCCAAAGGAAGAACCCTTGAAAGAAGCCCATCCTTGTGTGTGTGATTGTCATCTGTCACATTTCTGATCATCACATTATCTGTAAGTAAAGTGACTGGCCCTGTGAGGGTGAAGAAAGCCACACAACAGGCTCCCCAGTAGAGTTGCCAGCCTCCAGTGGTGGCTGGACATCTCCTGGGATAAAACTGATCTCCAGGTGACCAGTGGCAGATTAACCATTAAGCAGACTGAGCATATGCTTAGGGCACCAGGGCCAAAGGGGGCACCACAAAGTTGGGGAAAGGATGAAAAAATGTAGAAAAATGCCTTTCAGGTCATAAATACTGGAACTTTCATACATTTAACTTGTGAAATATTAAAATCAGGGGTCATTTGGAGCAGGAGCGTGCAGGAGCGGAGCTCCGGCAGTTAGAAGCACAGGAGGTGACAAGCCCCGCCCCCAGCTCCCAGCAGGAGCACGAAGCACCACATATAGCATTCCTCCTGGGCCCAGATAGGCTACTCTGGGACTGGAATGACAGCCCCAGAGGGGAAAGACAGTCCCTAGGGGTGGAGCCTGAGTGATGGGTGTTGCCTTCTGACACACTTCCAGTGATGTCAGGGGGTGTGGCATACGCAAATAAGCTATGCTAATGAGTTAAGCTAATGAGCTTCTGCACCTCTTTTTCTAGGAAATGATCCCTGTTTTTTATTATCATTATCATTATCACTATTTCCTAAAATGCATTTATGTTTGAAAACTGGTGGGTGCATGGGGGGGGGTGCCAGAAGGTAGCCTCACCTAGTGTGCAAAAACCCCTGGAGCCGGCCCTGCTCGGATGCTTCCTTAACAATGGAGGCCCAGGTAGCAGCCACTGCCAGGTAAGCCTTCTATCATCTCCAGCTGACCAGGCAGTTGGTTCCCTTCCTGGAATGCAACAACTTGGCAACAGTGATCCATGCGATGGTCACCTCAAGACTGGACTACTGTAATGCTCTCTACATGGAGCTGCCCTTTTCTCAAATCCAGAAGCTGCAGCTAGTGCAGAATGCAGCAGCCAGGCTGTCGACGGGTCTCCCCTATGCGGGAGCACATCCAGCCTGTACTAAAGGCACTGCAGTGGCTACCAATAGCATCCTGGATTCATTTCAAGATGCTGGTTTTAACCTTTAAAGCCATACCTGAGGCATACCTGAGGGACCGCCTTTCTTCACATGTTCCCTGGAGAGCACTGCGTTCAGGGATGCAAAACCGGTTGGCCCATCCAGGCCCCAAGGATACACAGTCACCTACACCATATTATAAATAAGCTTTGCTCTTGTTTACTTATCTTGTTCCACATTTTAGGTGCATTTTAAATGATTGTTATTTTATATTGCATGTTTATGAAAGGTTTTTTAAAAAATAATTTTATTAGTTTATATAAAGAAAGGGGGAAAGGTGAAAAGAGGGGAGGAAGGAAAATGAACAGAAATATATAAAATTCCAATTTAGCATTTTGCATGCAAGTCTTCTCATTACGATTTCACAACTATTTCATCAATCATTCTTATTATTCTTCACTTAAATGTATTCTCTCAGTGCTTGAGTTTTAACCAGTCATAAAAAACCCTCCAAGGTCTCATAAATTCTTCCATTTTTCCATTTAATATGTTGGTAAGCCTGTCCATTTCAGCACTTTCCATAATCTTCAGTATCAACTCATGTAGAAGAAGAAGAAGAGAAGAGAAGAGATTGGATTTATACCCTGCCCTTCACTTGGAGTCTCAGCGTGGCTTACAAACTCCTTTCCCTTCCCCTCCCCACAACAGACACCCTGTGAGGTAGGTGGGAGCTGAGAGAATTCTGACAGAAACTGCTCTTTCAGGAACAGCTGTGCCAGAGCTTGTGACTGACCCAAGGTCACATCAGCAGGTGCAAGTGGAGGAGTGTGGAATCAAACCCGGTTCTCCCAGATTAGAGTCCACACACTTAACCACTACACCAAACTGGCTCTTGGAATCTTCAGTGTCCTCCATGCCATTGCAAATAAGATTCTGGCAGCAGTCACAACATGTAAAATGAAATAGCTATGATTCTTCTAACTCATCTGGTAAACAGTTTAACAAAAATATGGCTGAGTTCAGACTGGCAGTTTGAAGCGGGAGCCAGTCGTGGCAAAAAAGCCCCGGAATAAACTGTGCCGGGTTTTCCTGGTCACACTGGGTGGACTGATGCGGGAGCATACCGGGAGGAGGCACGCGGAACAGCACGGGTTGCCTACGGGTGGGGAACGCCAGGCAGATTTTTCCTCATTTGTTTGATTTACCTTTGTTTAATCGCTCTTCTGATTTCGTTCCTGGATTGAAGTGCATGGTTTAGATGATTTAGTTTGTCATTGAGAAAGTGCGGTTCACATATCCACCTTGCACGGTCTACTAATGTTTTGATTATGCAACCCCATACCCTGCAGTTGTGGACAGGTCTACATCGGAACCACACAGCGTAGCATTCAGACAAGAATAAAAGAACATGAAAGACATTGCAGACTGGGCCAACCAGAAAAATCAGCAGTGGCCTAACTCAAACAGGGCACAATATTTTGTTCCAAGACACAGAAAGGCTGAACAACACTTGCAGTTACCATGCCAGATTACACAGGGAAGCCACTGAAATTCATAAACATAAACACAATTTCAACAGGAAAGAAGAGAGTTTAAAAATAAATAGGGCATGGTTTCCTGTCCTAAAAAACACAAAAAGCTCTACATCTGACAACAGCACTACAGTTAGGATTAGAATCTCAACAGCCAAAAGAACCTCCTCAGGAAACAGGAAACCTCCTCAGGAAACAACTAATCCATATGCAAAAGAACCTCCTCAGGAAAGCTCCTTCATTAGCATGTTCACAGCCTGGGGAACTCCTACAAGACAATTGACTCAGCCCTACCCCACCTTCCTGTGTAGATATAAATCACCTGCCTACCATTTTTCTGCTCACCTTGACACAGAGAGTACTCCATCTTTCTGTGTTACACCTCTGAGGATGCCAGTCACAGTTACTGGCAAAACGTCAGGTCCTACAATGCCAAGACCATGGCCATACCACCTGGAAAATCTACAACAGCTAATGAACTTCGGCCATGAAAGCCTCCGACAACATATAAACGAGAAGCATTTTTGTAAAAAAAAAAAAAGTATATCCTGCACCCCCCAAATAAGAGGAGTGCATTCCTACCATGACATCAACCCCCACTACGAAGAGATTTCTCAGGGGGTAAAAAAGGGGCAAAATATGTTTCCCCAATTGTTTTCCATGTGCCTGGCAGGCTGCTGCCTCCCGCCCACCTCCAACTGGTCAACCATGTTGCCCAGAGGTCCAAGGTAAAACCCGTCTGCTTGCACCCACCTCCCTCCGATTGCTCAGCTGTGTATCTCAGTGTTCTAAAGTAAAAACAGCCCAGAACCTTCTCCTCAAAGTGGGGGCTCCGGGCATGCTGCTGTGGAACCTCAACCCACCCAAACTCTGCAGTGGCACCAGACTGTAAGAGAAGGCCCTGCACAGGAACATATCAAGGCCACAGTGCTCACTGGCAGTGCTAGGGGAGAGTCAGTGTTCATACCATGCATGCCACTCATACCACCAGAAAGCCCCTTTAAGTCCAAGAGGTTGCAGTTCCCCCTCAAGGTCTGCTTTGCTACCACCATCCACAGGTCCCAAGGCCAGACACTGAAGGTGGCAGGAATTCACTTATCAGACGACTCCCTCTCACATGGACGGTTCTATGTGGCCTGCTCCAGAGTGAGCTCACCAAGCAGCCTGGGGATCCTAGCACCTGAGGGCAGAACCATCAATGTGGTCTATAGAGAGGTCCTTCAGTAGAGGGGGAAAACAGTACGTATGTCTAACTTCATTTTTTACAATGCAGTCTTCTCCACTAGAATGCCTACAAAAAATGTTACATTTCAAACTTCACATCATCAGTCTTATCACTGGATTTACAGAACTTAAACGCTGTAGCGAAGCGCAGGTATCAGGCTAGTCACTCAATATAATGAGGAAGCCCAAGTCACCACCTTCAGCCGGAGTCACTGTTTCCCTTCACGTTACATGGAATCTTAGGTGGCTTATGCTTCAATAAATGCGGATGTTGATTATGCAGTGCCGGCATCGTCAGTGAGTGGGGGAGGACACAGCAAGGCCCACCCCTGCAGTGAAATAATTGTGGGGGTCTTTTCACATATTGCAAACTTCACCTCACAATGAAATGGAGAACAGAAGCTTTATAACTTTATGGTGATCAATGCTAAGCTCTCACCATGGCGCCAAGGGACAGTTTCTCTACTCTAGTGACACGCTCCCGTCTCATTGTTAACGGCAGATCAGTGGGCATCAAGGAGAGGTGTTTTTTTTTTTCTTTAGAATTTCTGCATGTCACAGATACAACAGGAAAAGGCCTTGTGGGCATTCTTTAGGACTGGGTGACAGAAAAGTATGCATTGCTGACGTCTCATATTTGTGGCCAGTCTTCTGACAGCACTGCTGAAGGAATGCAAGCCTTCAAAATATATCCAATAATAAATTGTATTTACTAAAAAAAAGATTATTATAGGTACACACAGTCAGAAATCATACTTAGCCACCTTGGTACCCAGTGAGGGCCCCAAAGGCAATGGACACTTTAAAATACAACAATTTGAAAAATAATACATATGTGTAAAAACAACAATTAAAGATTTAGATTGGGATAGTTGTGGGTGGACTACATTAGCAGCATCAGATACATTACTCATGGTTTTCTTAAAAAAATAGTGATTGATAGTTATTCTTAGAAAAATATAGTTAAGCAGAGATTACATCAGCAGAGCAATGAGTGAGAGACTGAGTCCACGTGTATGTTTGTAAAAATATAAAAGTTTACTAGAAAACAAACATGGGGAAAACGTAAACACTGTAAACAGGATCCCTACATCTTTACTGCTAAAGATGCTACAGGAATGGCGCCTCTTCTTCTCCAACAACAGAAAGGGAGGAAGAGACCCCAATATGCCTAAAGTTCAGATCATTATAATAAGACCTCCTACAAGATTCGTGGGCTTTTCTCACTTAGTAAACAGATTGGGTACAATAAACATGTGACTTCCTGTTGACTAACACAAAGTTAACTCTATAATTACTGAAGTGTTTTAACTTGCTAAACCCAACAGTGATGCATTAGTCCGTATTAAAAAATAGTATTTTTCTTGTATTAGCTATGGCACCTTCCTTCCTGGGTTGACTAATAAAATGAAGTTCCTTTCTCTCTATCAAATGGTTTAAAGGAAAATCTTCAGTATGGTGGGATTATTCAGCTGCTTCAGCATTTGGGGGGGGGATGTGGACTGGCCTGCTCATTTTCAATCTTTCCATAACTCTGCCTATCAGGTAAAAAGTCAAGGCACACCAATTTCCTTGGGCCAGTGATGCCAATATGGTCTGGGAAAGCCACCCTAATAGGCAGGGTTTTCCACTGAACACAGCGGGCTCAGGTCTCACACTTCGTGGCCACATCTTTGCCCTCCGAGACCAATAGAATCTGTCCATGAGAAATTCTAATGTCCTTTCACTTCCCAGATGTCTTAAGTCATCACGTAAAGCATGCATCAGAGTCCATCGATGCTGTCTGGGTGAGGATCAGTCACTTGTGCTGCCCTCTTCTGGTTCAGGTGTCACTTGATATGATAACCCATTCATAATCTTGCATTTACTACACTCCCTCCCTATCAGTGGGGCCCCAGCTGACAGAGTCACTGGGACTTGTACATATCCTGGTTCCAGTACCATCTCACTGCAAATGCGATCACCAGTGACAAGATAGTCAAGGCCATGTTCCTCAGCCTCTGTGGGCATGCCACATCCGAGACCCCTTTAGCCCTTGTGGCGCCACAGGACCTAGAAATCCACAGGATCCCAGGAAGGTGGTTTGGCAGAGAATCTGGGTCTGCCCCCTGAACCCATGCTTTCCGTGCACTAGAACAGAGGTCATTACCACACCTAAATGAACAGAGTGGTCCTGATATTAGAGTTATCCCCCCACCCCCAAAAAAGAAATGAACAGAATCTATTCTGGGAGAACCGGGTTTCATTCCCCACTCCTCCACTTGCACCTGGCTGGATGGCCTTGGGCAAGCCGTAGCTCTGATAACAGCTTTTCTTGAAAAAAGAGCAGTTTCTGTCAAGAGCTCTCTCAGCCCCACCTACCTCACAGGGTGTCTGTTATGGGGAGGGGAAGGGAAAGGAATTTGTAAGCCACTGTGAGACACCTTTGGGTGGTGAAGGGCGGGGTATAAATCCAATCTCCTCCTCCTCCTCCTCCTCCATTTCAATAATGAATACTGAAGTTGTAGATTGAAAGGGCAGCCACCAATCTGTGATCAGCAGCATCTGCACCTGTGAGCACACAGGTAAGTGGGTTATTTTTTGTCCAGACCTGATATTTAGCACCATATAGGTAGTCTTGGAATTTCTCAATGATAGCCCACTTGAAAGATAGAAATGCCAGTTTCGATATATCCTATCCAGTCTCATGGTTGGTGAGTCCCCTGCTTGCAAAAGGAACTGGCCGTTTTCCCATCAGTCTCCTGATATCGTCCTTCCCCCAATCTATTTGTGCTAGCATCTGTATGCTGGATGAATGGCTTCATGGGGTCTGCATGCACTAAGACTGCAGACTCCATCTGAACTGTGATACTCTCTGTGAAGAAATGCATTTTTTTTTCTTGGGAGGCTGAAGTGAGCCAATGTTATTAAAGGTTCCCCCCACCTCTGGGCAGAGAACAGGCAGGGAGGAGGAAGTTAGTCAATGGCTTTCCAGGCTCACCTCAGCTACCTCTTAACAAATGCTAATAAATTCAGCTAAAGACAATGGGATGGTCAAGTCCTCCCCTCCCTCTTTTACCATATGTGGTGGTCCTGCAAAAAGACCAACAACTTCTGGGTAGAAATACATGCTGAAATGCAGAAAATATTGAACTTCAAATTTCCCATGAAACCTCAGGCTATGCTATTAGGAATTTTACCATCCTGTCCTTATATATATTTGAATTTTCGTCTGGGAACGTTCGATGCGCGCCAAAATAGGTTGGCGGCATGAACTGTCCCTCAGAAGACTCTGGCCGGGTTGGGTGGCTGCGTTGTGCAGTTCCGCCCAGGTCAGCCCCAGCCAGGGTCTTCCGCTCACTCTGCTCTGGACCTCTGAGGAGAGAGGACCATCAGCAGAGTGAATGAGCCAGACCTCCCGAGGAAGCCCAGGGAGGGCCAAGTGGTGGAGCCTCCCGCCTCCGGACTCCCCCCCCACCCGCCCAGGAGATAGCCGCCGGTGGCAGACAGGCAGCCGCACGCCACTGGCAGGCCCTTCCCATCCACGCCGGCTGCAGCCCCTTCCCGCCCCCCACCAGGAGAAAGCCGGCAGCGGCGGCCTCAGCCACCGCACGCCGGCTGCAGCCCTTCCCCGCCCCCCCCCCACCAGGAGAAAGCCGGCGGCGGCGGCCTCAGCCACCGCACGCCGGCTGCAGCCCCTTCCCGCCCCCCCACCAGGAGAAAGCCGGCGGCGGCGGCCTCAGCCACCGCACGCCGGCTGCAGCCCCTTCCCGCCCCCCACCAGGAGAAAGCCGGCGGCGGCAGCCTCAGCCACCGCACGCCGGCTGCAGCCCCTTCCCGCCCCCCCCACCAGGAGAAAGCCGGCGGCGGCGGCCTCAGCCACCGCACGCCGGCTGCAGCCCCTTCCCGCCCCCCCCAGGAGAAAGCCGGCGGCGGCGGCCTCAGCCACCGCACGCCGGCTGCAGCCCCTTCCCGCCCCCCCCAAGGAGAAAGCCGGCGGCGGCGGCACAGCCACCGCACACCGGCTGCAGGCCCAGCCCCCACTTTCTCCCACCCCGCGCCTCCCCCACCAGCCTTTTTTCTTCCTTTCTCTCTTTCTTCCTTCCACACTTTATCTCTCTCTCTCACTCTGTTCCCCCGTCTTTCTTTTCTCCCGTTTTTCCCTCCCTCCCTTCTTTCATTCCTTCCACTCTCTCTCTCTCAGACTCTCTCTTTCTACCCTTCTTTCTTCCTTCCTGACTTTCATTGTTTCTCCCTTCCTACCTCCCTCCCTCCCTTCCTTTCTTTCTTTCAAACTTACTCTCATCACACACCCTGTCTCTGACTGCTCCCTCTTTCCCTCTCTCACCCCCCTTTCCTCCCTCCCCCCTCACTCTAACTCTCTCTCTCTCTCTCTCTCCCTCTCTCTCTCTGTACCTCCACTTCTCCCTTGCTCCCTTCCACCCACCCTTCCTATCTAGGGCCCGTTGTCTCCTGCCACAACGGGCTTTGCTCACTAGTCTAATATAAATAGATCAGATCATGAACTGTTCAGATATATGTTAACCATGGCACAACTAATATTTGCAACCAAGTGGAAGTCTGAAATCTGCTCAGATCTTGAGAACTGGAGAGACAAAACAGAAGAATATGCTGTTATGGCAAAAATGACGTACCATATAAATAAAACACCAATCAGTGAATTCGAGAATAGGTGGAGATCCTTTTATAGTTACTACAGACAAACTACATAGGTTAGATAAGGCTGTTAGAGGAGTTACGAAGAAATTTAAATTGATTAATACTCAAAACTGTATAATTATATTCTTGTAGTTATATCCATTCATCTTTTATAGTTATGTATTTACTAGTTGTTAGATGAAAAGACAGGTCTAGATTTGCTCACACACATACACAAAGTACCCTTCTTGCTGATCTTGTAATGTAAATTCTTTTCCTATCGTTTTCATCATCTGTATTAGCCAAGTGAAGGTATTGCTTCAAGAAAAATGTGTGTGTTGTTTAATTTGGGAAGTTATTGTTTAACAGCTGTTTTAAAGAATCATTTGCACTTCCGATGCCGTTTTGTCAGGGTGCCTTTTGAAATTTAAATTTGCAGTTTAAGTTTTAAAAAATTCATTACATCCTGAATGTATAGAAATTTCATTTCACTGGAGAGGTAACAGTGTGTGCAGGTCTTGAAGGGACAGTTCTCTGGAAGCCGATCTAGACTGGAGGCCCCCAAATACCATCAGAGAAGATCCCGGTGGAGAGCAGCCTTTCCTGCAGGAACTAAGCATTCATCCTGGCTCAACCTCTGACCCTGTTGCAGCGAGTAGTGAGGGAAAGCCCCTTGGATTAGGGTCTCAAGACTGGGGAAGGACTCTCTCCCCCCAACATCAGTGTCATCCCCAATTTGCAAAAGCACAGAAGATGTAAAGGCAGCATGATCCCTTTGTCTCTCGGCCCTCTTTCAGGCAAGGGAGGACAGTGGGCTGCCGTAGCCTTGGATCCCAAAATCCTGGAGCCCAAAATTTCTAGAGGTGATGGAGAATGGCAAGTTTGACCGTTATTTGGGAGACATTTCTTCTATCTTCTGCACAACATCACTTTTCTTTTCCTATCTGCAAATTGCACGTTTCCCCCAGGAAGACAAATTACCTCTCCTGGGGGCAACGGAAGGTGTTTCTGTGGGGTTTCCATCATGAAAGTTCCCCGTGTGAGATTGACAGGAGGCTGGAGAAATACAGGCACCTGATCTAGGTCTGTCCTGGCTGGGGTATGTGTTGTGGTTGGGAGGGCGGTGGATGGCAGCACACTTATCAGGGCCAAAGAAGATGTTTAGTTCCCTTTGGGGACTGGCAGCCATATTGGCAGCTGTGCATCCCTGGTTGTAACTCTGTGTAGAAGTGCTGCAAGGGCTTGATTTGGATTGGGTTCATGTCATGGGAGAGGAGGCGGGGCGCTTTCTCTCCATCTGTACTACTTTCCAAAACCAAGGCTGCCCTGTTGTCCCATTGGGGGGCTGAACATGGGAGCATTCACCGCATGTGCCAACCCCCGATGGGGTAAATAACGCTGCTTGGACCGTTTCTGCTCATGAAAACAGTTTAGGATAAAGCAGGATCCTCCTCCCCCCACGCCACAGTTCCAATCTGAATCAGGCCATAGTGGTGCTTCTCAAGGAAGCTACCCTTTAGGACAGGGGTGTCAAACATCAGGCCCCTGGAAGGCTTCCGTCAGGCCCGCAGTGGAACTGCCCATCTCCTGCCTCCGGTTCTGCTGCTGCTGCTGCATCGTAGCTTGCTTCACCAGACTCCCTTAATCACTCGGCCATTTCATGTTTTCACCTGGGTCCTAGACTCAGAACTCTGGGCATGAGATTTCTGTGGTGAAGGGGGTGGCACGCATGCGTTAAACCAAGCTGGCTGTGTTTCCTCCGAGCTCCTCCTTCGAACTAAAGAATTTATAGCTCAAAGTTTGTAAATACTACGCAAACCCAGATAAGAGGCTGATAACCAGGAAGCAGCTGGCTAGAACAACTTCAGAGTGGTAAGAAACTAATTTACTGCTGTGCTAGAAAGGAAAGCCTTGAGATTCTTAAGGCCGCTCCCAAAGCTTTGAACCAGATATGACGAAGACAATTAAGGACCTATCTGAACAAATTTCAGGACTCCAAAATACAGTCCTTGCCTTTCAAGAGAAAATCAGTAGTGAGTTAATCTCACTACGTGGAGAAATTAGCAAAATAGGCACAGAAATAGCTTCTATAAAGCAGACAGCTACAACAGCCAAAGAGCTTGCTGAAGCTAATGAGCAAAAAATAACTGCTCTGAACTGCCAAATAAATGACTTGTCAGACAGAAACAGAAGAGCTAACCTTATTTTATCAGGGATATCTGAAGAAATTTCCATAAATAAATTGGAGGAATCGCTGATACAGTGGCTGCAGACAAACGAAGTAGAAATAAAAACAGAGGATGTTGAGAGAGTGCATCGACTACAAAGGAATGGGAGGGGCGGGGCCCCTAGAGATGTAATAATTAAATTTGCCAGAGAGAAAATTCAACAGCAAATATATACAGCACTAAAGAAGAGGAAAGACCTGACTTTTAGAGGAAGAAAAGTCTGGGTGAGACAAGACTTTTGTCAAGAGACCTTAAGGAAAAAAAACCTCATGCGCCCCTTTGCCCAAAAGCTTTATGCAAATAACGTGAAATTTTCATGGGGCTATCCATCCTCGATAATTATATTTCGGGAAGGAAAGCGACTGATGGCAAGGAACACCACAGAGGCAAAGGAACTACTTAAACAATTAGGTATAAACACAGACGATATGGGAGAGCAAGAAATGGAAGCGGAATCGGGGGTTCCTGAAGATGGCGACGAAGGAACTTCAGAGAGAGGAGGGAAACGCCTCAGGACCAGCTCCCTATAACCAATTAAGGGAAGTATACCTTTATTGATTGAGCTAATGACTATTAATAGTATTATCATTTTTTACAGTATCAAGAAGGAGGAGGAGGGGGGATGCGTGCACCCCATGCAGTGGAGAGAGGGGAAGAGATTTTCTTTCCACCTTTACTCTCAACCATGGGGGTGGGGGAAGGGAAGGGGAAGGGTAAACTAACTAACCATTCAATTTTTTCACAGCCACGAGATGTCAAAGCCTTAATTGATGTGGGATATGGATAAAACAATAAAAATTTTATCACTGAATGTCAATGGTTTAACATCAGAAATTAAACGATATAGGATAGCCAAGTTGGCAAGAGAGCAAAAAACTGATGTTTTGTGTTTACAGGAAACACATAAGAAAAGAAATGACAACAAGCCTTTGCTAAAAGACTCGACCTGGATGATGTTAGCAGAAGCTAGGAGCCACAGCAAGACCAGAGGAGTGGCAATAATGACTCATAAGAAACTTAGAGTAGAGGTACTAGAAAGAAGGACAGACAGGGAAGGGAGATATGTGATGGCTAAATTCAGATTAGAGGGGAAGAAATTTACATTGGTAAATATATATGCACCCAATAAAGGACAAAAGAATTTTTTAGCCAGGCTAGTTAAAAAAACTAAGCAATTCGCAGAGGGAGAATTAATTATGACAGGAGATTTGAACATGGATCTGACTAAAAATAAGGCAATTAAAATAGGAGATTGGGGCTTGAGGGAAGCACATGAATCGATAGGACAGCAGCCAAAACCCACCCATGTATCCAGCCGGCACAAAACCCCATCATGCATAGATTACATAATTGTAGAAAAAAGCAGCAACCTGACTATAAAAAAAATTACAACGCACCCAATCTGGATATCGGATCATGCACCAATCACTATAGAAATAGAAGGCAATCAAAAACCAAAAAATAGAACTTGGAGGTACAATAATTTAATAATGGCTAAAGAGGAAGATAGGAGCTATATGATGGAGCAGATAAGATTATATTTTGAGGAGAATAGAGGGACTGTCCCAACTAATACCCTGTGGGATGCCGCGAAGGCGGTGATAAGGGGACACTGCATAAATAAGGAAAAGTACATCAAAAGAGAACGCTATCTAAAAAGACAATCTAAAATTCAGGAACTGGAGAGGTTGCAAAAGGAACAAATCAACAATCATGATTTAAAAGTACAGAGTCAGATAACAACAATTAAAAAACAATTAGATGAGTTGGACTCAGTTACATTATGGAAGAGAGAAGCAATGGTAAGAAATGACTTCCATAGAAATAGTATTGATTTGGCCAGAAGGTTAGCTAACTATTTGAAAAACAGGAAGGTAAGGCAAAAGATAGAAAATATAAAAGTGAATGGCCAAAGAACTGGCAACTCAAAAGATATAGTAAAAGCCTTCGAGACTTTTTATAAGGAGCTGTATAAAAAAAAGGACATAGTCATATATGAGGAAGATATAAGAACAACACTCAAAGAAAATGATAAAATTATGTTAAAGGAGGAAATAACACTACAGGAGATAAAGGTGGTAATTAAAGAATTGAAAAAGGGCAAATCCCCAGGCCTAGACGGTTTCACAAGTGAATTCTATAAGGAGATGGTAGACATATTGGCCCCAGAGCTCCAAGAGGTATTTAATGGAATATTGAAAGGGAAAAAAGCCCCAGATTCGTGGAGGCAATCAGAAATAGTGGTAATCCCTAAGCCACATAAAGACCCAGAGGAAGTGGGCTCATATAGACCTATTAGTTTACTAAATCAGGATTATAAAATCTTTGCAAAAATACTGGCAAATAGATTAAAGAAGATCATACCTAGCATAATAAAGGAGGACCAATATGGATTTGTAAAAGACAGGAATATAGCCCACCCCATAAGGAATATTATAAATGTATTACAACATGGCCACAAAAAAAAGTTAGGCCTCTTGAAATTAGATGTCTACAAAGCATTCGATACACTCTCCCAGGATTTTCTGTGGCAGGTAATGACTAAATACGAGATGGGGGAGCCATATATAAAAGCGATCCAAGAAATGTACAGAGAAGGGACAGCAGTGGTGAGAGTTAATGAAGAACACTCACAACCCCTCAAGATTCAAAGAGGAGTCCGGCAAGGATGCCCGCTCTCGCCCCTCCTATTTATACTAGCAATAGAACAGCTAGCTGAAAGAATAAGAAATTCTTCAAGGGTGGAAGGATACAGGGTAAAGAAGGAAGAAATGAAAATCAATTTATTTGCCGACGACATTATAATCGCTATGACAAACCCCAAAGAGGCAGTAAAAGAAATAAAAGTTATATTAGAGGACTTCGAAAAATGTTCAGGACTGAAGGTGAACATGGCTAAATCAGAAATTATGTACCTTAATGTGACTAAAGAGGAAAGGGAACAAATACATGGGATTACTAATATTGGAATGGGCACCAAAAAATTCAGATATTTAGGCATTGTACTACAGAAGAATATCGATAAAATAGCAGAGAACAATTATAACAAGGTCTGGAAGAAAATAGAAAAAGATATGAAAAAGTGGAAAAATAAAATAATGAATGTATCTACTAGAATAAAAAGTGTTAAAATGTTTTGGCTGCCAAGATTAATATACCTCTTTCAGACAATACCTCTAGGAATGTATACCAAAAAACTAGACCAATGGAACAGAGTGATTAAGGAATGGATTTTCGGTAGTAAAAAATGCAGAATACAGAAAAAGATAATTTATAGCCACAGATCAGAGTTGGGATGGGGAGTCCCTGACCTGATTAGCTATTACGAAGCCTTCCAAATAAAATCGATACTGGAGATAGGCGACGGAGAGGGACTAAAATGGGTGAGTTTTGAGAACGAAATCAATAATAACATAGGGAGTTTTGGGGTATTCTCCAAAACGACAAATAAAGATCTTATACAAGTTAAGGGACCTAGGTATTCAACACTAACAGTGTGGAACAAGTGGCAGCTCTCATGGCTTAAAAGAACCTCAAAATGGGCACCACTAAAGTCCCTCTATAACGAAACAGAAGAAAATAAATGGTGCGAACTCCTGAGATCAAAGGGATATTATAGGCTAAGAGACTTATTTAGAGGAGGCACTCTAAAACCAGCACAGGAATTAATCGAGGAGATAGGCAAGCAATATTGGTTAAAAATTACAGGCCTTTATAGAATGATTAAGGAAGTTAATGAAAAAGGAAATATTTGGACAGAAGAACCAATTGAAGAAATACATAATAGGATGCAAAAATTTAAACAAGGATTAGCAGGATATATTTACAAGAAAATGTTATCCCATAAAGATAAGGCAATACTTTATTTACAGAAAACATGGTGTAAGGAAAGCCAGATATCGGAAAACGATGCAAATAGAATAATGAAGGGAATAGAAGAAACCAAAATTATTAAATTTAATGAATTGGAACATAAATTTTTCACAAAGTGGTATAAAACACCAGCGCAGATAGCAAACATGTTTCCGGGATCGAGTTCTATGTGTTGGCACTGTAAACAATTTAAGGGCTGGTTCTCTCATATGTGGTGGGAATGTCCAGAGGTGAGAGTCTTTTGGTCAAAAATAATACAAATTATAAAGAAAATATGTAGAATTTCATTGAATGTAGACTTTAAACTAATGTTAATGGGTATATTAGGAAATAAGGCAGTCAATAAGGAAACCCAGGCTATACTCAAAGCTATGGTGTTAGCAGGCAAGGCAGTGATAGCTCTGGGCTGGAAAGATAAGAGCAAATGGACAATAGATACCTGGCACACTTATTTGTTTGATTTTGTGCAGTCGGACATCATTGAGAAATTGCGCCAGAAGACCACATGGGAGGATAAAGCCGAAGAAATTAAAGCGAGGTGGAAGATCTATCTAAAGTGGATAACAGTGGAAGGAAGACAGGACATTTGGTGGAAGATTCAGACTTTGTGCCCGTGGCTGTGAATAAAAGATCAACAAACAAGGGGTAGAGGGAGGGAGGGGGGAACTTATTGAGTTAAGTAAAGTAAGGAGACAAAAGATATTGTGTAATATGTAGAAAATTCAAAAAAATAAACCTATTAAAAAAAAAAAGAGAGATTTCTGTGGTGAATGTCAATTAATCAAAAGTAGGTTTGCAGCTTATGGATACACACCTGAGCAGTATACTCAAGACTGCAACAGCACAGACATTTTGGTGCAATAATTCAGAGCAAGAGGTGTCAGCTATCAGACACTGTTAAATAGACAAAATATTGCAAGAGTGCTAATGTTTTAAGCATGTTTTTATTTTAAAAAAACCGTTTGTGTCCTTTATGAAGTTTATCTCTCTGCTACCTGGCATTACATTTTATGACCCACGTGGCCCGGCCCAACAAGGTCTTCTTTATGTCAGATCCAGTCCCCATAACAAATGAGTTCGACACCCCCGCTTTAGGATTTTCTGCCATGTTGTGGCTTCCAGTCTCTCTTGGAGCACATATCAAACATAAGGTATTGTTTGCCCCTGTGTTGGTCTTCTGTACTGCTCCAGCACCCAGAGGGAGGTTGGGTCTCCAACAGGCAATCCTCAACAGAGTCATCGCCTGCTATGCTGAATGAAATTACCATGTTTAGACAGGTGTAACTCTGTTTAGGATTGCACTGTTGGTGCAGGATGTTTAGAATTCTTCCAAGTTTGGTGGGGATTTTGAAAGATTTATTGCTGGTATAACACAGTGATAGCAACAAGAGTATGACTGAAAGCAGAGAAGTTAAGGATGCTAAGTCATAGTCAGAAGAACATCAGAGGTGCCTTGCTGGAATCGACTGGTAGTCCAGTATTCTGTTTTACGAAGGAGGCACCTCATGCCCTGGAGGGCCAACAAACAGGACACAGAAACTACGTCTGCTCCTTGAGGTTGCCTTGTGGGATGAGTATTCAGAGGTTGCCTGCCTTTGGTTGTGGGGGAATCCCATGAACCCCTGTGGCTAGCTTTGGACCAGTCCTGATTTTGTCACCCCCTTGATCCTGGAGAACTCTATACCAGGTTTTCAGTTAAATTGGTGTGATGCTACTGTGGTTTGGTGCTGGTTTATATCTAGATAGACCAGTCTGTCTCCCACTTAGTTCACTGTCCCTTCAAGAAATGCCAACGTACAGCTTAGTAAACATCCTGAGGCCTTCAGGGATGCTGTTAGTCCTTCCTCCCTTAATTGCTCAGCATTTGATGACGGCTGAATGTGTGAAAGGTCTCTGTCCAAAAGGAATGTGTTTGTTGCTCTAGGTGAGATCCATGTTTTGATGCCCCATTTACAGATGTGAGTCTTCCGATGAGGAAAAACTGCCCAAATGATGAGTGGTTATCCTAAGTGTTTCATGAGGGGAAGTTCTTACTTACCCAACGGGAAGTCTGTGACCTTGCTATAACAAATTTTGTTTCTTGTACTGGGTAGACAGAGACCCAAGCCCTTTTGAGTACAGTCACGATTGGAACAACCATAACAGGCACTAATTCCACCTTGAGATGAAACTAAGAGGAAAAGAGATGACAGTAAGAGTCAAACAAACATGATGGTCAAAGTACTTGACAGCAAGCACCAGCATTTCCACTGAAGCCCCATAGCGTTGCCCCCAGATGACACTATTTTGGCGCAGATGGTGGACTCGTGGGGCCCTGTGGGTAGGAGAGAGACACTTATTCTACAGAAAACACAGGAGGGAGATTAAATATTTTTTAAAAGTATACTAAGTAATTTTAAGGACAGAATATTTTCTGTGAATAAAATTCATGGTGTGAACTAGGGGATATTTAACCCCACTGCTGTTTGTACAAAAAAACAAAAACAAAACAGTAGCTGAGGGATCCATTTGGAGATGTTCCAGCCTTTCATCGAGTTTGGAGCCAGGCAACAGCACAGGAAAGATGGAGAACACCGTTCAGAAGTCACCAGTCCCTAAATGTAGGCAAACCACGCTCTCTCCCCAATGTAGTCTTCCATTTGCAATATTGACCTCCCTACCAATACCGTACAAGGCGCAGAGAGTGCAAGAGAAATGTTTGGAAGCACTTGGACTTGTTATCCTCCCCACGTTTTGAGAGGTGGGAAGTTCCAGGTTTTGATCTACTACTTGGGCTGGTTCTTTTAGGAAGGAGTACTGGAAGATTGAGACATTTTTTTTGGTAACATTTACATTATTTTCAGATGTGCAAGTGGACAAGAAAAGCCACTTCCACATGGCAGGAGAACTATTCCGGTGCTCGTGGGGAGGGGAAGTTTTGTAGTGGGCCTAGGCAGGTTAGTAAGGGAAGGCCGCGGAGAAGCAGAATGGCTCGGTGCCCTTCCAGCCTATGGCCCATCCCAAGGGTGGCTGGCAGTGGGGCCAGGATTTCTTAACCCCCTCCATCATTGGTGTTGTGCAACGCCAGGTCCATTAAGACTGCAGTCCTCCGGGATTTTGTGGTAGAACAACAGGCCAATCTGGTGTGCGTGACCGAGAACTGGGTGCGGAAGGGGGAGATGGTGGCTCTCACCCAGCTCGCTCTGCTGGGTTTCTCGGTCCTTCACCCATCGCGGACTAGGGGACGGGGGGAGGAGGGGCTATGTTCATTCGGGAGGCTTACTCCTGCAGGGCGCTCCCGCCCATGGAGATTGCGGGTGTTGAGTGTGTCGGTATGATGCTGGAGACTGAGGAGAGTTTGGCGATTTGGCTGGTGTACCGACCGCCTACTGAACCAGCCAATAGCCTGCCATTCCTGCTGGACGCCGTATCAGGCTGGGCATCGGAGCACCCAAGGCTAATTGTCCTGGGTGGTTTCAATGTCCATACTGTGGACACGACCTCCAGCCGGGCTACAGACCTAGTGTCGTCTATGGCAGCACCGGGACTCTCTCAACTTGCGTGGCCCACACACATGAGTTGTGAGCTGTCAAAGAGTTCACTGACAGGTATTGCCACGTTGGCCACCTCCCATCTAAAAGAAACTCTAACTTCCATAAAACTTTCCTGGCTAGTTGCTGCTGCTGGATGTGCTTTCCAGCGACCACCTCTGAGCTGTCTGGTGATACAGACAGGTCCATTCACAGTAATTAAGGCAGTCCAACTAAACTGTTATAGGGTTGCCAACTCTAGCCTGAGAAATTCCTAAAGATTTGGGGATGTTTGGGAGGTGTTTTGTTTTTGTTTTTTTAAAGAAATTTTTAAAAACAGATTGTGACATTTTGGAAAATGAAACTCTCAGTAGCCGCATTCCAGGGAGACAAGCATACACTGGTGAGTGGCCCTATTGCTGGGAAGAGACAATTAGGTATGGTACAAACTGACTTCTTTCTGACTGTTTGTGGGCACACTGTCCTACATACATGGTGATAAAATTGGGGCTTGGAGGAACTGCAAGGCATTACTGACAAACTTCCACACACTTCAATGATGACATAAACAGGTTGGCTTTACCAGGCACTGCTGGGATCACCAGTCCCTTTATTTGAAAGTAAAAATCCTTTTCAAATATGAAATAATTTTCATCTAGGATTATATCAAGGATTTCCATGAGGGAAAAAAATGTAGCAGGAGAAAGCAAAGACCATTTGTTTAAGACAATGTCTACTGTATTCCTCGCTTCCCTGTGGGGTATGGAGGTATATAGAGCATTGACATTAGGAATTTGTAGTTATTCTGTTGTTTTTTTTTAATTTTTTTTTTATAAATATATTTATTGGAGTTTTAACATTATATACAATAAACTTATACATTCACATTCTTATATTTTGAGTCCTTATTACATTATATTACATTTTATCCATTTTTTTACTCCTGACCACCTTTTAAACACGGTTTTATCATCGATACCATTTATTTCAGCATGTATCCTATCCATTTCTACTGCTTCCATAAGTTTTGAGGCAATTTCCTTTCTAGTGGGTACTTTGTCTGACTTCCAATATTTAGCAAACAAAATCCTTGAGATAGTTAAGATATACAACAAAGTATAAGTTTCTTGACGCGTTTGTCGCTCTTCTGACAACATATTTAACAAATAGATCTCCGGCTTAAGTTCCACCATTAAACCTAATGTTTCTTCTATTATCTTTTGAACCATTTTCCAATATTTTTGTGCTCTTTGGCATCTCCACCACATATGGAAAAAAGTGCCCACGTTTGATTTACATTTCCAGCAAATTTTAGAGTTGTTTTTCTGACATTTTGCGATTTTATCGGAGTGACCAATACCACCGATGGTGTAATTTATAGACGTTTTCTTTATATGGTACTGCCCTTAGAAGTTTCATCTTATTCCAAACCTTATACCATTCTTCAAGCTCTATTGTATGTCCCATATCCTGCATCTGTTTATAATTTTTGTGTTTATATGTATGAGGGGGCATTACTAACTAAGCCTTAATGTATAAGAGGGCGTTACTAACTCAGCCTCATTAGGAATTTGTAGTTGTCCTATCTGTTTATAATTTTTGTGTGTCCTTAATGTATGAGGGGGCTTTACTAACAAATGGATTTAAACAAAAATCAATGAATTGAGATAAAAGTTCCAAAACAGTATTAGACCCAGATACTATGGGTCTTCCAGGAGGAGGGAACCCAGGTTTGTGAATTTTGGAGAGTGTATAAAAGTCTGGGGACTCTTGGCTGTAAATTGGGAAAAAAACCAACCCATCATAGTAGAGTCCTCTATATATCTAGGCTCGTAGCTACATTGGGACATTTGGGGGGGCCGCCCTCTTAATTAAAAGCCTTGCCCCACAAAAAGTCATTCCAGATATCTTTCTTCTTTTAGGAGAGACCCCCCCAATGCCTGATGCTGGCAGCTTGCCATGGTGAGAATGTCACAAGCTTGCCCTGGGACTTCCCTCTCCCTCCCACTGTGGAATTGGGGGAGCATCGTGGGACCCGGGGAAAAGACAGCTCAGAAGGCATTTAAATGCCTATTGAGTTCCTTTCCACAGGAGAAGAAAGCTTACAAGGTGCCTCAAGAGTAGCACCTTCAATACATCTTCAACAGTTCCACTTTCTGCTAGTTCAGTTCTGCTGTAGACCACCCAGGTCCTGGCGAGTCTTTCAAAAGCATTCCCATGAGCCTTTTAGCCTCCGGCTCACCGAACTTTGTCTTAGCTCAGGAAGGAGGGCTCCAGAGCAAACTAATTTATGTAGTAGCCCAATTGCCTGCCTGCTCACAACTTTAATGCTGGCAGCTCGCAAAGTAGGATTTTGGCTCACAAAACTCCACAGCTTAGAGGGAGCATCGCCCACCACCCACCCACCCCTGCGAAGAAAAATGCCTCTGTGGCACTCCTGTGGCATTTTTTCCTGGTTTTTGTCTTGTACTGTCCATTTTTCCAGCTAGACTGAAAACTGTTTTTGCTGCTGTTTAGACCAGCATTCAATTTTTGTTTGGGGATGGATGGATGGATGGATGGTACCCAGAGGGAACCTGTATCACGTAGTGCCACATAGCTACTAGGGTTCTATGGAGGTGTTCTGGGGAGGGTGGCCTGGGTGAGGGAATGCCAGTGGGAGGGGAGTTGGTGGGGCATTAATCTGCCAATCAGAATTATTGGGGGGACACGTGTCTCTCTCTGGTCTCTCGCTCTACTTTTAATTTTGGGGAAGAGCTTTTCTCCCCAAACTTCCCAGCACAGCCTGAGAGAGGATGCAGGCGCAACAAGACTGTGCTCACCTCAGTCACCCTCAAAGTCCAGGTCCGGGAAGCCAAACAGTGGCAAGTTGACCTTGAGGAAGACAAACTGCTCCACTGTCCAGGGGTTCAGGCGAGAGCGATGTGGGCTGATGATGTTGCCCGCATGTGAAAAAACGCGCTCACTCTGAACACTCGTAGGAGGGCATGAGAGGAGCCCCTGGGCCATGACGGAGAGGGCCAGCCAGACCGACTCCTTTATGGCCCAGTAGCTCAACGGACAGGGGACTGTGACTCACAGGGCTCCAAAGGTAATCCCTGCACATCAGAGCCACCATATCCTGTCTCATGGGCCTGCTACTGCTCCCAGAGGGGCCAGGGAGCCACCCCAAGAGTGCCATCTCTCCACTCTTCAAGGTGGGGGCTGTGGGGGGGATGTAGCCTAGCTGGAGAGGTGGGGAAGAGCAAGAGCTGTGTTGCTTTCGGCCCCCCCACCTCCTCAGCTCCCAGCAACATGACCCCACTGCCTGCGTTCAACCTGCCGGGAGAGCGCCTCTCTCCAGTGATCGAACTCATTGACCTGCTTGACGATCCTGCCCTTGATGCGTGGGTCACACATGGTCACCAACATGTATGCCTTCTGCTTGGTGAAGATGGGCTGAAAGCATGCCTCGAGCCCTTCTTTCCAGCCTCCTCACCAGTGCACGTACCTCTGGGACAAGGTCTGCACGTTCTGTTTCTGGCTCCAACAATGAGGCCAGTCGCTCATGTGCCATGTGGAACATGGGGACGACCAGAGCCAGACTCGCTGTGTCAGACAAGAGCATGTCTGTGTGGCTCTTGAAGGGTGCAAGAACCCCCACAGTCTGAGAGATGATCACCCACCCCATAAAAGAGTGGAGGAGAAAAGAAGTACTTGCGCTTAGCACAAAGTTGATATGGGAAGAAGACCCAGTCTGTTCCCTTAGAAACAGGAAGGCAGTTCTTTGCAACCATTGTGGATTTTTTTCCCCTTGCAAGGTATTGAGACATCTTAGAACAAAGAGGGAAAGATCCTAAATAGGGATTTTATTCATGGCCAGAAATTCATTCTTCTCCAAAAGGAATGGTTAGGCTGCAGTTTTGTGTAGGCTTACTAGGGAGGAAGTCTAAGTAAAGTCTGGGAGACTTACTTGTGAGTAAACATGCTGAAGAAAGAAATGCACAGAGATCTACTTTTCCCTCTTTAAGATCAATTTTTTGGGGAAAAATAAATTAGTTAAAGATAAAAGCAACCACGGAAGTCCTCCCTGCTTGAGACTAAGTGCCCTTTGAACTGGCTGGGGTTTACTTCTCGGTCAGCATGCTGAGGCTGGTTCCGCCCAGAAGACATGTTGCTAGACCCTACAAAGCTTCTGGACTTTTGCCAAAACAGACTAGCTTCCCTGCTCGAATTATCATCATGCAGAACTTGGAAGATGTATTTTTTTCCAGTTTGTTTTACTCACACCCCCTCTGAGGAGGACCCTTGTCCTGATATCCTTCTGTTGCTCAGAACTCAAAATTGGCAATATTACATGTTCACGTCTCCAAAAATGCTGGGAAGAGAAGATTGTACATAGAACAGAATGATGTCTTTCAAGCTGTTTGGGGACATGTGTTCCCACATCCAGTGGGGCAAGACTGGCCAGAGGAGACTGGCAGACACTACGGGCAAAATCACATGGAATTCCAGAAACTTGTTTCATCAGACTCCAACTCTGAGCTCTGGTTTCTGGGATAACATTAAGGGATTTCTGAGAAAATGTGCAATCCCAATTCCCATCACTTTCAACATCTCACCAAGCCAGTTGTTCCCAGTTTCTGTCACGGGGCTTCTGTTGGTGGCCTATAAATTCCTCCAGGAGAATCCCTGGACTCAGCATCAGACTCCTTCGTTGGTCCACTTCTGAGCTGAGTTCTCTCTGGTTCTTCATCTTTGCAGCACCATGAAGGCCCTACTGAGCGCATGTCTCTTTGTGGCTATGCTTTATCCAGGTGAGTAGGAACCCCAGACCCACCATTCTTTTTATCATCCTTGGGAAGGGAATATGGAATTGGGCTAGAGCAAGGAAGCTGAGAAGTTCATGGGTTCTCTGGAGAGAAAGGAATAGAGGGGTGAGTTTAGGAGAATCTGTGTTGCTGGTGTCTCATACTCTGAAGTAGGGATGCCAGCCTCCCGGTGGGACATGGGGATCCCCTGGAATTACAGCTCATCTCCAGACTGCAGAGCTCAGCTCCCCTGGAATAAGTGGGTGTTTTGGTGGGTAGACTCCATGGCATTGTACCCCACTGATGTCTCTGTCCTCCTCAGGCTGCATGCCCAAGTCTCCAGGAATTTCCAAGCCTGTATCTGGCAACCGTACCCCTCCATCCCTTGCCAGTGGCCAAAGAGGACCTGGCAACCTACAGTCTGAATTCCAGAGTCTGGGCACCAGAACTACAGAGATGAAGGGAGGAAAAGATAGGGAGGTGACTCTAGGAGATCAGAAATCGATAGAATGAGCCAAGAGTCCTTAGTCTTTGGAGGGGTTTGAAAGCAAGTGGCAGAACTGGGCATCAGCATTCCTGGGGCTATTTCATAGAGCCAAAGAAGAATAAAAGTCAATTTTTAAAATTTGGCTTCAATACTAGGCCATTGTAGAGCAACAGATCATTTCAATGTGCACATGCCATGGAGCTGATGAAGTAAGCTATTTGTTATTCCCCTTCATGCAAGCAAGGCCATTGACAGATTCTTCTAAGCCCAAAGACTTCAATTGACTGAAGGGAGTAACTCTGCTTAGGACAAGTAAGATGAGTCCCAAACTGACTACAAAAGTGGGACTAAATGGTAACTTCTTATTAGGGGCATGCATTCCATATTTACTGAGCCAAATATATACCCCAAAATACTGCATTGGTATTTTTCAGGAATTTCCCAAGATGTAATTGGCTATCGATATAGAGAATCCCGATAAAAGACAATATCATTCGGCTTTTATTCGGCTTGGCATGGCAATACTGAATCGCAGCTTTTCCTGGCCTGTGGTTTAAACCACGGGGCAGGAGAAGCCTAACACATTGAAAGGGACAGTCCCTATTTGTACACCCCTACTTCTTATACCCTTTGGCTGAGACTGAAAAATAAATCTTTTTTCTATGCGGTAGAGGGGAGTTTTCTGCTTTTGCATGGAGATTGTCTAAAGTGTTTCCTTGAGTAGATCTGAAAGTAAGACGTAGCTGGGTACTAGTCATGAGTGGGGAAGGGTAGGAATCTTCCTCTCCAGTCACGAAGGAGTTACTGGAATCAGCCCATTGCTTATTGTTTCAGAGATGTCAGTTATTAGCTATGATCAAATTATCTGGGAAAAGGCTCCAAGTTTCTTGGGGGAAATTGCCCTCGATAGAATCCCTCATCAGGTGGGTCTTTGCATGTTGGATAGAGGAGCTGCCCTGCATCCCTTTCCACTGTAGTTTGACTCACTGCCTTTTGATAGCAGTTTAATTCAGGCTCCTTCTATTAATCTAGATCCACACTGTGATGTGCATGGGGGCATCAAAGGGAAAAGCAAGCTGGCATGTAGAAACTGGGGCAAACTGGGCCAGGTAGAAGAAGAAAGGGCTAAATGAGATTCCGCAAGAGAGAGAAGGGAAGACTGAGCAAGCAAGCAGCTGTTAGCAAACCAGGATACACAAGGAGAAGGAATGCAGATGAGTAAATGGGAAGAGGAGAAAGCTGAGCATGGGGTCAGCTGAGTGAGAGAAAAAATCGCCTGAGGCAGAGGGGGAGAATGGGATTTCCTCACCCTCTTGTGGCTATATAATATTGATAGATTCTTTTACACGGTCGTCATTCATTACAATTTCTACTTATTTTAGATGAGTATATAACTTACCTCCTCTGATCTGTTTTGGGTTCCTCCATCTTCCCTCAGAGGAGATATAGGTCACAGCTGGCTTTTGGGCACAGCCAATCATAGGGCTGGGATATTCCCAGCAGCCCACCACTGTAAGAATTCCTAAGGCATTTCAGAAACACAAGGCGTGGAACTGGTTTCAGTCTGCAGTGTTGACAAGTAGATGACGCCATGTCCCATCCTCTAGCAGCCATCCTCTTGGACACACAACCAGAGTTGTTAAAAACTAGGCTCTTTTTGTAGCAGGAACTCCTTTGCATATTAGGCTACACCGCCCCTAATGTAGCCAATCCTCCAAGAGCTTACAGAGCTCTTCTTACAGGAGCTACTATAAGCTCTTGTAGGATTGGCTACATTAAGGGTGTGTCACCTAATATGCTATGGAGTTCCTACTGTAAAAAGAGCCCTGGTCAAAAGTGAATGCTTTTCTCCACCTCTTTGCATGGTACATGTAAACAAGGAAGTGCTCATTCATGTTAATAGTTATGGTGTTAACCCTGTGAGATTCATGCTGCAGCAGTCTTCACTTCTGATTTCTGTGGATGCCTCTGTCTTAAGGCGCATTGCAGAAAGCGGCCAATGACAAAGAGAGCAGTCATAGTTGTAAAGGACTGCTGGAATTGTCTCAGCCACTCTGAAGTATCACGCGATAGATTTCTCTGAGCACACCTCAGGGCTTCAAACAACTGACAGCACTCCTCCACTTGCTGAAGGGAAAGTACAGGTTTGACTCTCTATCTGGGAAGAAACACAGCCATATGTTGCCAAAGACAGACTCAGAGAGGCAGCATGTGTAGTGGCCATAGGGTTGGATTAGGTCTAGGGAGACCGGGTTCCAGGTACTGCTTGGGCCAGTCATTCCTCTGTGCTTAACCTGCCTCGCAGGACTGTTACAGAAACGAAGCGGAGGAGGGGAAGACAAGGTATTTTGGCCAAAGCTTCTTGAAAGAAGGGCAGGATAAATATGCCATAGATAATTAGGCAGACAACCATTAGAGGTCTCTCCTCTCTCCCTGACCTGGGTAGCTCAAACAAACCCAGCCTCATCACATCTCCGAAGCTAAGCAGGGCTGTCTATGGCTAGTATTACGATGGGAGACCTCCAGGGTCATGACTCAGAGGCCGGCGATGACATGTCCCTGGCCTTCAAGCCCCACTGGGGATCGCCAGAAGTCAGCTTGACTTGATGGCAACATTTTAAAAGTCCCACCTCTCCTCCAGGGCTCTGGAACGATCCCAGTGACTTTAGCCTCAGGCAAGTCCAAGGGACTGTCAGCCAATTGCACACCTTGGAACTCTGCTAAAGGCGGGGAGGGGTGAGCCAAGCTCAGTTTAAGTGGGGTGAAGCAAAGCTTTCCTCTTTGGACAGGTGTTTCACTGCTCTGGATAGCTGTGTCCACTTAGCCAGGTTTTATATTTGGCCTTTAGTTCGGTTTGGTTGTTGGCTTAGGGAAGGAAGCTGGTTTCAGTCTGACAAATAAGGGTCCTGTTAAGGGCCCCTCATTCCTAACTTAGATGTGAAGGTTCTGTGGACAGAAGCTCTGGGGAGCAAAAGAGCAGCCTTGAACCTGCTGAGCTAACCTGCCAGAGAGCGGGGAGTCAGGTTTCCCCCCAGGGTTTATTGACTTTACCTGGAGCTCAGCTGCAAAGTACTCTCATCGGAGGAACCTTGCGGGGTGAAACTGAGAACCAGTTTTACTTTAGATATTGAAGCCATCCACACAAAGCAGTGATCCTATTAAATAATGTATTTTCTCTTAAATAAGCTTTTGCAGTTCATTTCAATCTGTGTCTCATCCCTCGAGTCACATCTGGAGGAAAAAAATAATTTTTATCTACCTCACAGATAAGTATAGCCTAGATTGGTCAGGATTCCAAACAAGAGACCTTCCGGGAGTGCACACTTCATCCGTTACCAACTGTTTAATCAAAGCCTCTATCCCCCCTTTTAGGTGATTATGGGTGGTTGGGGTTTAAAAAGTCTATAGGAGAGGCTAAAGTGGGGGGACGGGATATTCTTCAGTCCAGATGGCGGTGACCTCAGAGCCTGCCTTCCCCCTCTTCTCTCTCACCGCACAACCAACATGCCTCGTTTATTGCCCAGAGCATCTTCAAGGAAAGGCAAGATAAATATGCCACAAATGAATAGGCAGAGAACTGTGAGTCGGATCAAGCACTTGGCAGGCCCTAGACCACTCTGGGGAACTGCAGTGGGGTAGTTCTCCTGCCATGTAGAAGTTCCCTTTCCCCTCTACATGCACATCTGGAAAGAATGCAGATGTTACAAAACAAAACGCCATAAGCCTCCAGTGCTGCTTCCTAAAAGAACCAGCCCCAGTAGCAGATCGGCCCCTGGAACTTCCCACCTCTCAAAATGTGGGGAATGTAACAAGACCAAGCACTTCAGAACATCTCTCCTATGCTCCCTGGCTGCAATTGTGCCTTGTATGGTATTGGTAGGGAGGTTAGTACGGCAAATGGAAGCCTAAGTTTGGGAGAGGGCATGGTTTGCCTACATTTAGGGACCGGTGAGTTCTGAACTGCATTCTCCATCTTTCCTGTGCTGTAGCCTGGCTAGGGTTGCCAAGTCCCATCTTCAGACTTTGGGGGGCATTCCTGGAGGAGGCGGGGCATCCCCAATGTGATGACATCATGTTAGGGACATCCCGGCCACCCGGCCACCCAGCCACCCTATCTTCCAGCAGCACCGGCTCCCTGCACTTATAGGGGCCCCTTTAAGTGCAGAGAGCTGGTGTGTCGTCCCCCTCCCCGTGCACCCAGTCTCCACAGAGATTGTGCGTGTGGGAAACACTGGAGATTGTGTGTGTGGGAAACACTGCGGGTGTTGGGGCTTGGGGCAGAGCTTCCCTCAGCAACCAGCTGGCCAGCAGCAGATAGAAGCCCCCAAAAAGCGGGGGACCCGTGCCAAACCGCATGAGGTTTGGCAACCCTGAGCTGGCTCCAAACTCAGTGAAAGGCTGGCAGATATCCAAATGGATCCCTCAGCTGCTGTCTTATTTGTACAAACAGCAGTGGGATTAAATATCCCCTAACCCACACCATGGATTTTATTCACCGTACTTTATATATATATATCTTAATGTTCCCTCTTCTGAGTTGGCTTTTAGTATTTTATTTAGAATACATTTCCTCTCCCCAGCCCCGTTAACTCCACCCTCTGCACTGAAATCGTCTGATTTGGGGTAACACTGTGGGCCATTACTGCAAATGTTGACCCTAGTTGTTAAATGGTTTTACACTCATGTTTGTTTTACTCTTACTGTCATCTGTTTTACTCGTAGTGTCATCTGTGCCTGGCATCTGTGGCACATGTGACTCACTGGACTGTAGCAACCATAGCTTGACTTTTTGTAGGAAACCATATTGTTATAGCAAGATCGTAGACTTCCCATTGGGTAAGTAAGAACTTCTCCTCCATTAAACACTGAGAATAGGCACTCATCATTTTGGCAGGTTTACCTCATCAGAGGACTCACATATGTACATGGGGCATGAAAACACGGATCTCACCTAAGGCAACAAACACAGTCGTTTCGGACAGTGACCTTTCACACATTCAACAGTCACCAAATGTTGAGCAATTAAGGAAGGATGGACTGACAGCATCTCCAAAGGCCTCAGGATGTCAACTAATTTGTACATTGGCATTTTTTGAAGAGACATCCTAGCATATCTGGAGATAAACAATCCAAAGGAATAACACACGGTCCCAAAACAATATATGCAGAAGTGTGCTAGATGCCTACAGAACAATCCAACAACAACAGAGACTATATTAAAGCTATAACTTATTTAGTGTCTGATAATGAAGGCAAACAGCACCCTCCATCACAGAAAAAATACAAAGGTCGATGGAAATTCACACAGCAGTCTGCTCAAGTCTCTCTCAGTCTATATTCCATAAACAGTCTTGTGTCCTTATTCAAATCCACAAAAGCAGTTTTGCTCAAAGTTCAATGAGTCCGTGTTTCTCTTACAGACAACGCTTATTCCGGATATCTAAAACTGAGTTCAGAGTGGCAGTTTACAGCGGGAGTGAGTGGCGGCAAAAAAGCTCTGGAACAAAGTGTTCCGGGTTTTCCAGGTCACACTGCGCAGACTGATGCCAGCGTGTCCCGGGGAGGAGGCGCGAGGGGCGTTTACACTGTTGGCCCACCCCTGGCGGAGGCGGGCCTGTAAGCGGCGTTTTCCTGACTCCCGGCTTTTCGGGTTAGCGTTCACACTTCCGGGAAGCGGAATGAAGTGGGATAAACATGCTCTCCGGGATTTGCTACCATTTTCACCAAGTATCTTTTAAACGCGGGAGCGAAGCAGTACACGACGGGTTGGCTATGGGTGGGGAACGCCAGACAGATGTGCCTGTGTGAACGCCCCTTTAATCTGGTTGTGAAACGTTGCTGGGACACGCATATCTTGGGGCAAACTGCCCGTCTGAACTCAGCCTAAGTGTTTCAGGCCTTTCCTCAGCCTGTGCCTTCCGCATACAGAATTTGATCTGCTGAGGCTGAGCTGGTTCTGAGACTGCCGTCATACCTGTCACCTAAGTAATATTGTTTAATCTTGAAACCTCTGCTCACACTTTACTTGAATAACGTTCCAGCACTTTAAGATAACTAACATTTAATTGTTACAGTGTTTTTATGAATGATTTTAACTGTATTTATCTATGTACTTTTATGTAAGCCACACGCAGCCTGCCTTGGCGGGGAGGGGGGGATGTCAATTGAATGAATGAACACAATAATGTGCCAAATTAAACAATACCAACACTTTTATTTAAACAACACCTTCATTTGACTAATTCAGATGACGAAAGTTATAGGAAAAAGTCTTTACATTACAAGATCAGCAAGAAGGGTATTTTGTGTGTGTGTTAGAGAGTGTGTGTGGCGTTCTAGACCTGTCTTTCCAACTGTGTTTTTCCAGACAGTGAAAATGGAAGTCAAATAACTTATCTCAGCCGGGGATGTGCGACACATTGTCACGCAGGCATTTACACTGCTAGCTTACCAGATGGCAGGTACATTCACATGAAAGTCAACTGCTGCAACAAAGGGTTTTGCAACAAACATATCGAAGGTAAGTCTCAGCCTTTTTGAGACACCGCTCAAGTTATGGAATTTTTGCTATCGTTACCCTTAGGTTGACTAGGACCAAGGAAAAGCTAATCTTCCTACCCCACTTCTCCAAGCAGGGAGAACTTCCAGGGGCTAATGCTTGCCCAGGCTGCTTCCATGGGGAGGAGTGGGTCCTGGAGACCTCTGGGTGTCCCCACAGCATTTTGCTTTATTTACAACTGTGGAGGCATCACTACAGCACAACAGATCCTCTACACCACATCAGATATCCGGAGAGAGACAGAGAGACAGAGACAGAGAATCCTGAATGTTCCATGTGCTTCAACCAAAACCTCTACCAGACACGGCTCTGGATTCTCTTTCTTGCTCCTATCCAATGTTCCCTCTAAGCTGTGGAGTCTTGTGAGCAAAAATTCTACTTTGTGAGCCACTGGCATTAAAATTATGAGCAGGTGATTTGGCTACGGCATACATTAGTTTGCTCTGGAGCCATCCCTTCCTGAACTAAGAGAAAAAATGTGTGAGCCAGAAGCTAAAAAAATGTGAGCCAGCTCACACCAACTCAGCTTTAGAGGGAACACTGCTGCTATCCCAAACCGAACACCGTGCCTTCTTCACACAAAGACACCTACGGTTGTGATCCTCTAGGTGGCAATCCTCCTCAGAATTACTCCTGATCTCTAGATAGTGTTGCCAACCTCCAGGTGAGGCCTGGAGACCTCTCAGAATTGCAACTGGTCTCCAGATGACAGAAATCCGTTGCCCTGGAGAAAATGCAGGCCCGCAGCCAGGAATATTTTTTTAAGTTTTGGGGGGGGCATTTCAGTTTCTTAGGGGGCACTGGCTAATTGAATTAAAGGTAATTTAATTCAGTTTCTGGGGAAATAGAGAGGTGCTGTCTGGCTCCGTATGGCCACTCTAGCTGGCCCTTCGTGCCAGACAGCTGTGCAGGAATACTCAGCTCCTTCCCCACACCTGCCACTGCTCGGGGATCCTTGGCTGGATGGGAAGTCAGGGGAGGCCTTGCCAGTAAGTCGGGGGCCCTAGCCCCGAGACGCCCCACTGTAGCTACGGGCCTGAGAAAACAGCAGCTTTTTTAGGAGGACTGTCTGGCGATATGCCCACCTGAGGAGCTGCCTCTCCCCAAATCCCACTCTCCCAAGGCTACACCCCCAAATCTCCAGGTATCCTCCAATCTGGACTCTGTAGCCCTACACACACCCTTGCCTCTCTCCACTTGAGTGCCTGGGGAACAGTCACATATTACAAAGTCCCCCAAAGTGCAGAGGGGCTGTGCCTCAGTATTAGAGCATCTGCTTGGCATGCAGAAGGTCCCAGGTTCAATCCTTGGCATTTCCACCGAAGAGGATCAGGTCAGAGGTGATCTGAAAGACCGATGCCAAGGACCCTGGAGAGCTGTTGCCACTCTGGATACACAATACTGACCTTGATGGACAGATGGTCTGATTCAGTATAGGCAGCTCCGTGTGTCTGTTCATCCTATAGGACAACTTTTGACCAGATGTGTTGGGAGTTCCATGCTTCTCCCTGACTGAGACTAGGAGAACAGAGCACCGGGAAGGAACTGAAATCCATCCATGCCATTCTCATAACCCCCAACAGCCTTACGACATGGCTTTTTGACCGTCTGGGCTACATGTAGCCACCGGTACCACACAGCATGCTAAGAACAATCTGAACAGAAGTCTGTGTGAACTTTGTAACAATGAACTAGGTCTTGGTCAGAACCATTATGGCACATGCTGAGGGGTACACCAATGTATTATCTTTGCATTTACATGCAAGAGGCTGGCTCACACTCATGAGAGGATCCCCACATTGTGAATGGTTCTTCCCTGATGCCCAGCAGACCTCCCCCACAAGCTTACTACAACGTTTTCTGGCTGCCATATATATTGATACACTACTATTAAAATACTCATGAGGATGAGTGGCAGAGAAGAAGATGGGGTTGGACCTTCAACACGATGATGCTAATTTCCATGTTGGGAATGGGTCTGCCCTAATGCCCATTTCCACCTCCACCACCAGCAGGCTTCTAGTCGTTTTTTGCTTTAAATCAGCAGACAGATTATCACTCTTGTGTTAGGGCTATCCCAACAAGCAAAGAATTAAACAGCAAAAAAAAAAAAAAAATAAAAATGTGGCAAAAGAGAGGGTTGGGGCAGGAAGGTCAATATCACTAGAGGTGGGTGGGACGTTACATGACTATGCTCCTTCCCATCCATACTTCCTCACATGTTTTGGCATGCTATGTCAGGAAAACTGCACCAAAGCAAGTTTGGGAAGGCCTGTGGTGGAGCCACAGAAAATCCAGAAGGGGACAACCCCAAACACAACCAGCTCAGTTGGAGGGAGATGTGCAGGAAAACGACCCCTGAAGCAGCCCTACAGAAAAAGAAATGTGCAGTCAGGACCCCAACCTGGGGCCAACCACTTCGATCTACACTCCGCCTTCTATCAGGATGGTGGGTTCCGAGGCAACCCTGGGGCCAGTGAGGATCTAGGAATCTCAGAAAATCCCAGGATTCTCTAAGTGGTGTCACAACAACGAAAGTTATATAAAACCAGTAGAAACATCTGGAGTAGAAAGAATCAAAGCATATTCTTCCTTAGTTCCTGTCCATTAAAACTGAACTGTCAGACTGGTTGCTGGAGTCAGTGGAGAGCCTTCGGTTGCTCTCGCAGCTTGGAAGAGCCCCTAAAGTTACCCAATCCAGTCACTCCTGGAAGGGAGTCAGGGCCAGATCTCCTTGCCCAGCATGGTGGCGAGTGACGTTATCCAGCTACTGTTTTTATACATAACAATCACATTCCTAAGGGTATTCGTCAAAAGGAAAAAACACTCAGAATTTTCTAAATATTATTTTAGTCTCTTACTCCCAGGGGATATGAAAATTTTGAAGGCATACCAACTAAGAGATACGTACATAGACAAAAAGTTTATCTACCCATCGACTAGGCTGGCCAGAGGAGGAATTCAGAGCTTCTGGATTCTTCAACACCTGCCATGATAGTTAACACCTGCCAGCACTTTATTGTAATTTTGTATTGTTTTATCTTGTTTCTGACTGTTTTATCATGGCTTTGTGCCCTTATTGTTAGCTGCCCTGAGCCCGTTGGGGAGGGCAGGATATAAATTTGAATAATAAATAAATAAAGTAGCATAATGGGGGCAGGTCCACCATTGGATCATTGAAATAATAATAATAATAATAATAATAATAATAATAATAATAATAATAATAATAATAATAATAATAACAACAACAACAACAACAACAACAACAACAACAACAATGATAATCACAATCATAATAATCATAATCATAAAAATTATTATTATTATTATTATTATTATTATTATTATTTACATTTCTACCCTGCACTCCCTGGGAATGGGCTCAGGGCGGCTTACAATAGGGCACCATGTGTCGAGGCATAAAACAGCATAAAAACAAGATAAAACAATCAACATTAAAGTGCTCAAAGTCACAGTCAAAAGTTTAACAAGATGGGATCAGATTTACAAATGGTCTCCCCAGTATCTTACATAGCAAGAAGGATGCTACTCGATGTCACTCGATCCCATCCAACGGTGTCGATCACAGCGAAATCATGGTTGATCTCCATAGGGCCACCTTTTAAGTCTACTGAAGGTGGTAGTGGTAGCGGCAGTGGCGGCTCCTACTCAAAAGCCTGGTGGAAGAGCTCCATCTTACAGGCTCTGTGGAACTGTGAGAGGTCCCACAGGGCCCTGATCTCCTTTGGGAGCTCATTCCACCAGGAAAAGGACCTGGTCCTAGTTGCAGCAAGCCTGGCCTCCCTGGGGCCTGGGGTTGCCAGGCGATGTTGTGTCCCTGACTGAAGTGCTCTTTGGGGCATATGTGGGGAAAGGCGGTCCCTCAGGTATGTTGGACCCTGGCAATGAGGTGGAAAGAATCAATTGGCATCTGAAAGGCACTTATGGGGGGCACATAGAGAGTAAGAGATCTGGATTGCCCATAGAAGAACATCCCAGATAAAACTGATGTATAAAACACAGTTTATTGGGTCCTTGTCTAATAGTTGATGCCAAAGATGGAACACAACAGGGGAAGCAGAAGCCCTCCTGAGACTTGTACAGAATAAGTGCCTAAGAAGAATGTGACGGGACCGTGTGTGGACTGAAGGGCTTTCTCTTTCGGCTGCAGGATATAAAGTGAATCGTGCGATCAATGGGCAGGTGTGCCCAGGCTGCCTCACCCGCAACGCAAACGAATCTTGCTCGAGTGACACTACTGTCAGCTGTCATAACAAGGAGAATCGATGCATTTCATATACTGGTAGTCTTAAAACATGTAAGTAGAATGGAGAACCAATCCCCCCCCCCCCAAAAAAAAATGTTTCCATAAAAGCAAAGGGAAAATGTGTCTTTCTTGTCTGAGGCCCAGTAAAAACCGAACATCCATGTTGATGATGACCACCCCCAAATCCCTATAAAGAATTCACATAAATAGCCTTTTTTCATCTCTCTTTCTCAGCCATGCTCTCCGATCAATCTCAACCAATCAGTTTCAAAGGCTGTGCAACAGAAAGTCTGTGTGGCCTGCTGGCAGGAGACATACAAGAAGAAAATGACCTGACACCCATAGATGCGATAGAAGCGGAATGTTCCTGTGCCCGATACTCAAAGTAACGAGAGCTTTATCCTGAGCAGTAGATGCAAAGGGAAAACTCCTCTCTCTACAAAGGATTCTATCATTGTTGGAAGCTGGAAATGAAGCTAGAATCTAGGGGAGGAGGCCAAGGAAAGGGGCGACTCGGGGAACTCCTGAGCCGTCTCCTCCATGCTGGGTGTAGGTGAAGGGGATGCAAAGGGGGCAGCGGGGGACTGAAAGGGTTGGGATCTGGGGCTTCTGCCGAGGAAAATCTGGTGTAGGGGCTGAATTCCAACTGGACGTGATCAAAATAAATGGATACCACAGCAAACAAAAGATGTGTTTCCTGTGTAAGTTTTTTGAGTGGATGATTTCCTGGTGTAAGAAGGTGCTGCTTGGGGGTGAAAGGAGCTGGAGTTTGCCTGCCTCCCTTTCCGCTGCTGTTGCAGCCTATGGAAGAGGGCAATGGACTGTAGCTATCCCGGATTACAGGAACTCTCAGGCAAGCCCTCAACCAACACCAGGGAGCCAAGGCATCTAACTCCACATGCTAATGGGGAGAAACGTTGAGACCCAAGCTGTTCTGAACAGAAGGGCTTCAAGTATCAGGAATGAGGAACCACATGGGCGGAGGCGTGGCATTCTGTCTTGTTTCCTGAGGGAGACTCAAAGCAGCTGATGTTCTCCTTTCTTTGATTTTACCCACATAACAATCCTGTGAGGTATGTTAGGTTGAGAGCATGTGACTGCCCAAAGGTCGCCCAGCAAGCTTCCATGACAGGGTGGGGATTTGCACTTGGGTCTCCAAAATGCTAAGCACTATATTGCTGTGAGAGTCCAGATTTGCGGGCCTTGCCTGACAGTCCTATGACGTCATGTTGAAACCACCCCCACCCCAGGCTTCCCGTGGGCTCCAGCTAGGTTAAGGGTTGGATTCACCCTGGTTCTCCCCTTGCCCTGCCTAGATTGCTCCGCCCACAGAGCAGCAACCTCCAGCCATCTTCTTCTCCAGCCTTCACAGGAACCTCCCATTCTGAAGGGGTGACTCCAACCCCCAATCACCCCAGACCCAACCTGGGTCTTTTGCAACAAGCCCATCAGGGCCCATCTCACTCCACTTCTCCCCTGACTTTACTGTCCCAGATGGGTCCTTCCTCACTAGGGCTGACTGAGTGGGGAGGCGGAGTCCAGGGCTCTGATTGGCCCCAGACAGTCACGTTACCTCTAGAACTCTTTTAAAAGGCAACAAAATAATAATGTATTTCTGAGACGAAAGGTTCCCATTTCAACATCGAAAAGTGTAACCCCGTCATCCAGAAGCTATTGGGATTATACCCACCTTGTAGCATGATATTCACCAATTATTGCTGCCATTGATATGTTCTGCAATAACAATTTATGATGGAGATAGATTCAGGTGGGGAGCCCTGTTGGTCCGAAGCAGCAGAACAAGGTTTGAGTCCAGTTGCACTTTTAAGGCCAACAAATTTTTATTTAAGCCATAAGCTTTCATCTGCACACAAACGTCTTCAGATAGAGTGAAATAGGATTTCTTCAGTCATCACACACAGGAAGGGAGAGGGTGGGGGGGTGAGTTGCCAGAAATTAGATTCAAGATAGAGACGGGAAAAAATGGATATTACCAGTCCATGCATATGGGTAGAGGGTGACGAGTAAATTATCATACAGAAGAATGAACATACCAATCACAATCACTATTTTATGTAAAATGGCTCCCATTTATTGAAGCATCATTTTCAGATTACATTGTTCCATCTCACACAATTCCTCAAAGATATA